>CBVK0100413849.1:0-19188 GCA_900067695.1 Picea abies
CAAACAGAATAACAACAAACTCATAATGTCCATATCTCGTTCTAAAAGTTTTTTTACTTATATATTCATCCTTTATTTCGACCTAGTGATAACCAAATATTAAATATAACTTAGAGAAAATCTTTTCTCCTCCCACTTGGACAAACAGGTCATTAATCTTGAGTAGAGGGTACTTGTTTTTAATCTTCATCTTGTTTAACTGTGGACAATCAATACATAATATTAAAGTCTGAACTGTCTTTTTAACAAAAAGGACTGATGTTCCCCAAGGCAAGACACTTGGTCTGATGTATTCCTTTTCCAACAGTTCTTGTAGTTGAATTTTCACCTCTATTAATCCGGGTAAGCCCATCCTATAGAGTGCCTTAGATATAAAGGCTGATCCAGGCAACAAATCGATAGAGAAATCTATCTTTCTTCTAGGAGGCAGTTATGGTATTTCGTCCACAAATAAATCTCTAACCTCATTTAAGACTGTAAAGTCTTATAGGCTTGGTTTATCTTCCTTTTCTAACAGATTTGTCACTTGAATAGCATAAAACTGACAACCTTTATTCATGTTTTTTTCTTAAACTGCGATGTTGAAGTCTGCCTAACTAAGACTAGTTTTCTGATGCCTTGTACTGTCCTAACTGTGTTATTTTTGTCTCTGTAAGTAAGTGATTTTTTGTAACAATAAAAAATTACTTTATGTGTCTCTAACCAGTCCATTCCAATGATTATATCGTACGATCCTAAAGGTAAAATATTGAGATTTAACTTTGTATTTTGGCCATCTAGATTGAGTTCATAATTAGAAAGGAAATATGTTAGTTTTCTCTTAGTCCATGTTTCTAGATATACTAACCAGGATTTAGTATGATTTACTTTATTAATCTTGTTTGAATCAACTAAGCCAGGAGAAACATAACTTAGAATAGCTTCTAGGTTAATTAAACTTGAAATATAATTATTATTAACTTTACCTTCAACCTCCACTATAGTGGATTGATGATCATCTTGTCATCCATCTACAACTACATTATTATGTGCATGCTTCTACCCTCATCTCCTACTGTAGAGGATTCTTGCAAGTTATGGGTTGTGGTCCTTACTATGGAAGTTAAACGTGGACAGTTCCTCCTCAAGTGAGGTTCTCCACACTCCCAACATTTTAATGGTTCCCTGGGGCTATCCCCAAATTTATTGGCTTCTAGATTACCTGTTCTACCTCCCCCTTGGGTATTCTAGCTGTTAGAATGAGAATATTTCCTTTGGAATTTCTTTGCCATATTATAGAAAGGGGATGGTTGGAAGCCTTTCTTCCACTGATTCATTATGTCTTGTTTCTTATCGTTCCAAGCCTTGGGAATTTCAGACCGTTGTTTGTATTGATCATAGCACATCTGGGCCTTTGTAAACACTTCTCTTAAAGTTTTGGGGTTGTCGAATTCAATTATGTACTTGTATCAATGTGGTAGATAGCTTAAGAATTGATGTATTTTTAGTTTATCTTCCTTGATGTAGGGTACAAATTTCAATAATTCAAGAAATTTATTTATCAGGTCGTCCATGGTCAGTTGTTTGAGTCTTAGCTCATAAAATTCCTTAGTCTTTCTTTCGTAATAGATTTATAATAAATACTACTTCTTAAAGTATTTCTTGAACTCTGACCACTCCATTTATTTGTCTTTTAATCCCTTGTCCAGTTTCATGCCTTTCCACCATATACTCACCTTCCCCTTTAGGTTGTAAATGGTCATTCAGACTTTCATGTTACTAGAATAATTATAGATATGGAAGTATTTATTTATATCCAGTAACCATGCTTTATCCTCTTCACCCATCCTAGATTCTCCATTAAAGGTGGATGGTTTGATCTTATTGAATTCACCTTCCAATTGATCCACATGTTTTCTTTTCCTTCCTGTGATTGTTTTGTCTACTGCTGCTTTTGTGCCTTCAGAAGAACTATTCTCATTTTTTGTTTCAGAACCAGAATTTTTAGAGTCTATTTTGTTGACTTCTTCCTTCTTGTCGTTGTCTTTTGGAATCTTCTTTGTTACTAGTCTATGCAATAGCACTTCATTTATTTCTTGTTGGTCTTCATGTGCTTTTTTCAGTTTCTCATTATCTGCATTGAAAACTTGTAGTTCCACGATAAGGTTTCTCATTGTTTCCAGAACCTGGGTGGAAGAAATTCCTTCACTATTCTATGTACGTTTTTTAGGAGGTACTTGATTGGTATTCTCTTCAAGTTTGATCTCCTCTTCGTTCTGTGCTGCCATTATCACAACAGAACAAAAATTTTATGTTTGTAAAAGTAAACATTTTGTTATTTTATATTCGTTTTTAACAGAAATACAATGTACTAAACTAAATTAGCCTTGCCCTAAGGTTCAAGTGTTGTAACCTTCATCTTTGATACCATATGTAATGTAACCCAAAATTACTGAAAAAAAATAATGTTAGGTGCATTAACATTTCTTAACTCTTCCCTATTTGTTCCACATAACTTTATTATCATCACATTAGCAATATAATGTATTCTTTGCTTACGACATCTATTTAGATACCATATCGTACATATACCATAAATGATACAATTTTTATCACTATACATTTATATGAGTTATTCGAAAGGATCTATCTTATAAAAGAAACTCAGCACCTTCTACTGTATATCCACTAAATGAATACTTAATGCTTACCCATACAAAACCCCATATATGGTGTCCATACTTATATCATTATATAATAGGTTGCAGAAACCCTAGTTATGAACAATAGGAGTTTCTGAATAAGTTACCAAAAAGTAGGCCTTTGTCATCAACACTGAAATGATATAGGTTTGGATCAACAACACTCTAGATGTACTCCAAACTCATCAAGAATTTATCTGTCTGATATATTTTCCAACTCATGGAAGTTAGTATGGATGGAAGTGTAACACGTTTAATGGATCAAGTGTCTCATCATAGACATCTCCCTCTGTTTTTTAGAAACCTATGGCTATAACACTTCCATTAGCTACATGTTTGATCTTATAAATCAACTTGGAAGTTTACTACAGACTTCCCTTATGGTTCTTGAATAATATCTTATGCATCATTCTTTAAGATATATTGGTATTCTTCTTGTTATGGAATATTTCCATACCTGATATCTTGTGGCTTCTTTAGGACAAGGAGGCTCATCATAAATAAGGTATCTCATAACTAAAGGATAGCTTTGAATATCTCTTTTACTTTCTCGAGATGTACCTTGAGAGGCTTGTATGTTTCTCTCCCTCTTGCAGAGTGAGTCTAGGTAGGCCTTTTATGTCCTACTACAATATCTTTGAACATATTAACTTCAAGAAAATGGATCAACTGGAATATTTTATGTCTCCCTCTAAACTGCTAAAGGGGGAGAAGGTATTGTCTTACTGTCAGTCTCCATTTGAGATTCTTTGGATATTTGAAAGACTATCTCTTCTTCAAGGAAAACGTATCTGCTTGTCTGAATATGTATTTGACCAAGGATTTCTTTGAGGATTCACCATATCCTTTATTTCTCAAGGATCTAGTTTGGATAATTTTTTTTCTTTGGGTAGATAAAAATACACTAGGCACCCAAATAACCTGAAGTGTTCAATCTTAGGCTTCATTTTGGTGAAGACTTCTTTGGGAGTTTTGTTTTTCAAATTTTGGTGAAGACTCTTCTTCTGAACATATGTTGTGTCATGCATGCTTCTTCCAATGGAATCATAGAAATATTCCAATCATGTATTATTGCATTGGTTGTCTCAATTATGGTTCTATTCTTCCTCTTTCTTTAAATAGTTTTGACTCAAGTGGATTCCTCTAAAGGATAAACATATTCCTTTGTTGTTAACCTGTTTGGAACAATAAAAACAAGAGGAACCAAAACAAGAATATATCCTAAAGGAGAATAAAGAATACATCTCTAGAATAAAAAAAAATTAAGGATTGTTGTCACAACTACAACACCTACTTGTAATGTAGCAATTTTTTTTTTTTCAGAAATATAGTTTAGAGGAATGACAAATATAACAATCAAAATTGGGGTCTTCACTTCCAGTGTCTTGTTATTCGTGAATTCACTGAGATCCTTCTATATCCATGGCTTCAACAATAAGTCTTATGCAATTTCTCTCAGGATAATGATACAAATAATATATATGCAAGTGCATACCTGAGGGTGATAATATCATTTATCCAATGACACCTAGCTGGTCTCTATCCTATTGACATCTTCATGAAGAGGGTATTCATAGTGTCACATTTTTGTATTACCCACATTAAGTCTTCCTTTGAAGTCTTGTCTTCCAAGAACTTGCATTTTCTTGATCCTTCAATCTTATCTTCCATCATAGGTATGTTCATCATAATTTTAGTTTCTTCACAAACTCTTGTCAACTGGGCTACAAAACCTAATGGCTAGGCTAGGCTAGCACTTTTAGGTTTTGTTGGAATTATGACTTCCAAAAATAAGAATTTTAAATATAAGAGAACATTGGTGAGCTGAAGAGCTCCTTCAATGAGTTGCATAAACCCTAGTTCTGAAATTTATGCAGAAAATAGCGAAACCCTAGAAATCCTACGACCAAAATTTAAAAATGCTCGTAATTTAACTTTGAAATATTATGGATATGTGTTGGAGGAATCCATACTCTTCTATGAAAAAATTATCCCCAACGTCCAAGTATTAATGGTTGGATCACCACTGAAAGGAGGTTCGTACAAAATTTTCTAGAAACCCTAGAAGGGTCGTACAATTCTTCAAAAAGTGATCTGAGACTTCGTGGATTCTTGTGAAATGGGTTCTTTCAAGACCTATTCTCTGATACCATGTTGATTTTTCAATAGAAAATTTTAAACATGAATTTCATTCCATTTTATCATTTAACCATAACCATAAATGTTGCAACAACCAAGATGACAAGAAGAAGCACCATGCACAAGAACACAAGTATCCTGGGAAACCCTTCTCAACAAGGGAAGAAAACATCCTGGGAAACCCTTCTCAACAAGGGAAGAAAACCCAGCCAAATACTTTTCTATATTCTTGAATATAAATACCTTCAACACCAATATAAACCCTATCACACAAGAGGGTTCTCAATCCCTAGAAATCTAGCGCCGAGGAGAGGTGCGCATTTTTCGCAAAGAAGTGTACTTGCTGAAATTTCCAAACTCACATGCAAGATGTGTTTCCAGAATGGGGAATATTCCTTTACTTATATTAGACTTTTCCTATCAACAAAAGTGTCTATTGGCACAACAAGACTGACCTCTCTAAGTCACATTATAATTAATCTTAGCCATATTAATTATTTTTTACATTTATTAGTAATTACATTAAGGTGGGGACGATCTATACCCTTTACATTACAATTAGGGTTACAGGAATGTCTGAATCTTGAACAATATTGAAAGAGATATAATACACCAACTAGTGCTCGTCCACTAGGGGCACGTCCATAGGGATTTCCATATGTTTGGCTCATTGCATTACACAAAAGAATCGTATATTCACATGT
The DNA here is from genome assembly GCA_900067695.1 of Picea abies. Lineage (NCBI taxonomy): Eukaryota > Viridiplantae > Streptophyta > Pinopsida > Pinales > Pinaceae > Picea > Picea abies. The sequence goes on from CBVK0100413849.1 coordinate 5,525, forward strand.
TCACTTGTGCTTGTCCATAGGCACGTCCACTCTACAGATATTCATTCCCACTGTCTCACACAGGATAATCATCTAGAGTTTCTCATCAATTTTGTTGCTCAGAGGAGGCTAATAAATCATCTTAATTTTTTTTCACATTATGATGCACCCAACACTTTGGGATTTCACACATTCATCTTGTGCTCAACCACATGCACTTCTAACTCAACAAATGGCCTTTCCCATTGGATAATCATCTAGATTTATTCTCATCTCTCTCAATGGAGGAGGTCATCTCTACGTTCCATCTTTTTCTGAGGTAGGAACCACATACCCTTCGTAGGGGATTTCTCTCAGGTTTGTAAGCTGAGAGAAACACTCACATAGCTACAATGATCCACATATCACAGGTTCGTATGATGGAGAATATTTCACATAGATGCAATCATCAACAAACCTCATGTGACTAAGGGATTTGACCAGGTGTCAAATGAGAACATGTTATTTTAGCTCTCTAGAGACTCAGGCTTTGAGAGTTCTACTGTTGACACCTTCCAAAAATTCTGAATGGTGAATTAGAAAATCACCTGAACAACTATGGGATAAATGATCCACAATCTGAAAAATGATATATGGCTCAAAAATTTTTTGGGACTCTTGGCTTTGGGAGTCTCCCTTGCTCCAACATGCAACTCCCCTGAATACGCGAACTTTGAAGTAGCATATCAGATGGATATCATCCACCTCAAATTGATGATCCATGATTACTCCATGCTTTGGGCTTCAGATATTTTCACAACACAACACCCCAAATCCTTTGAACTCTGAATTGGAGAACTATTCAGAGGCGGCTCACACATCAATGGTCTACAATCCCTAGCAGTTAACGAATGAGATATTTTCGTAACTTCAGGCTTTGGGAGTTCTTTAACCCTATCTCCACCACACCTTTGAATATTTGAAATGACGAAGGGCTGGGATCCATGATTTGTGTGTCCTTCACAAATAATCATCGATATGAGCTCCATCCTTCGGGCCTTTGGGATATCTCACACCACAAGACTTTACGCCTCCATTTACACAAACTGTCCAACTCACAAAGAGGTGAAGGGTTACAATTAGCATTCCATTGTCTAATCCAGCCTTTAGGCCTTCAATAGTTCTCACACCTTAACACCTCAAATCCAAATTACTTCATAGTGTGCATTCTATGAACATGCGATTTGTTCCCACATGCACCTGGCACCAACGGTCAGGATCTATTTCGTACATCGTAACTTCAAGAATTTCTCCTCCTATTAACACGATGACCCAAATCTGTCATCGTGCCATACTCCCAAACTATGCTCTATATACTAACACATGGCTTTCTAATCAACAACTATGGTTTTCTCTAGGACTTTGGAGCTTCAAGAGTTATTTTTCTTTACACAATAATGACCCAATTCACCTGGACTGTCAGACTTCCAGATACACTCGATCCATGGACATGTGTCCATCATCTATCAATGAACAAGATTAATTTCAGGATTTTGGACTTTAGGATACTTGTCTCCTCCACAACGAACACATGAGAATTGCCAAAATAGTGAATTGTGAAGGATTTAAAGAGGTTAACAACCGTGTTACTTACCTAGACCCAACGATTGTTGATCCTTGTGCTCTGGTCCAACTGCTCAAATCAATTATCCTTCCCTACATGACCCTCCTCTGGTTTGTACTTATATTCGATGGTCCAGATATGTTTCCACAGCCAATCCAAAGGTGACTATAGCTTCTCTTCTAAAAACAACCTCACTTCCCCCTTAATGAAGGAATTTTCTCAATCTTTCAAAGGCTCTGCCTTTGAATATTATTTGCATGGTAGACTCCTTGGTATTTGTTCGCACTGCACGTCCTAAGCTTGTTCAATACTTAAATGAAGTGTGAGCACACACTTGCACCTCTCCTACTGTCTGAGACTTGGACTTCTTTTTCCTTCTGCACTCCTTGCACATGCACTGCGCACGCTTGTGCTATCTCTTCTAAAATTGGGACCTTTTATGGTCACCTACAAACTCCTTTTGTTTCTCCATAAATATGGAACTTAAATATTCTTAATCTCAGCATGCCTTGTAGAGACTCTGTGCACACTTTCACTATATCTCCTGACCTTGTAATTTCTATAACTTCATAGGGTCTCGACCCTTTATGCCCTTAATAGTTTCTCATTCCCTCCTCGCACTTAGCTCTTCCTCATGAGATTGGAACTTGAAAAACTTGACCTTTGGCACACTCCTTGCACTTTCTCTATGTAGATTTGGACTACTCCTTCTGAGCTTAACCTTCTGGTGGCCCCACTTGGAAACCTTCTCGCAAAACTCCTGAACGTGTTCTTGCGCACTCCTTGCAATGGATCCTCTGAGTTTTCTTGATTATGATGTGCACTTCCTTTCACAGTATTCCGTTCTAAGTTTGAGACCCTCTCTGGTGTGCCCACCTGGGATGTTCTTCCTAAAATCGAAACAAACTTCTAGCACACACCTTTGATGTGCACTCCTTGCATAGCCGTGAGATCCCAGAAAACTCAAAGAACTACATAGAAAGAATCATGTCTATTCCTCCAAAGGGAACATTCATACATTCATGGAATTCAAAAACATACACAGTAAACATTCATTCATTCACAGAATACACACAAAATTTCATATGCAGAGAAATATGCACTTCTATTAAAACAAAATATTTTTTACAATGTGTAAAGTATCAACGCTTTCTCTCAATAATTTCTAGAAGTTCACTAAACATATTTTTAATCACGAGTTACATAGTGTTGAAGCAATGAAATATTTTCTTACCTTGCACAGAGAAGAACCAAATGAGTGTTCTCCTTCATCAATTGTTTACTAAGGCTGATTTTTCCCAAGTCGTCAGCCATAAACATAGTAGAGACAAGTGTTACAACGTAGAATCTGTGTCACACACAATGCAAAGGTAGGTTTTCGTGAAAACAAAACCAAAGGGGTAAAAGAATGAATGGTGGTGACCTTGAAAACATTTCAATGAGGAGTAATGGTTATCGGGTACACCTATTACCACTGCCATGTGAAGCGTCAGATATGGCGAGCCCGCATTGGGAGCGGTTTCCTAAGTCTCAAGGTCGAGAAGTATGATACAGACCTTTGTTTAATGAATATAGCTACAGGTAAATTCCTGTAGACCAATATGACATCCACAATTAACATGGATTTCAAACCTATTCAATGTTGGGCCATGTGACTAGTCAGGTAGGGTTTAACATTGTTAGGTATCGGTTATATTTGTTGTGCAAGAGAAAAACCATAAGTGTTATGGTGTATGTTCAATACGATATGTCAAAGTCTTCATTGGAATGAAAACCTTATAACAATCCCTATGTAACGGTATTACATGTTTGCATAACAACTCTTCGACACACTATGATATGAATTACATTGTGGTGGATTGTCATATTATAATGATACAAACTCTAGGAATAGTGTTATTTTTATGATAGTCCATATGATATATGATATATATAATGGTTAAGATTTATGTCATATGATAAATGTTTGTATATACATATTAGTATGTGTTAATATTTCCATATGTTGGTTTATTTGGTAAACAACATATATACATATGTGTTGATAGGAATAGTATCAATGTTATGGTATTCATATTGTAGTCGATATAGTTGATGCAGTAAGAAACATATATGTCATATTGGATAATGCAAGCGTTATGGATAGAATATATGCTAGTTTATTGTTCATAGTTATTATGCATTGTAATCTTTTTGGATAGAATGACTTAACTTAGACATGATAGCTATCCTAGTCACAATCATCTTAATTACAAATAAGTGCATGATTTTAATCCAACAACGATGATAAATTTAATCTGCATATAATAAAGGAATAAAGTTATGTTTTGAACAAATATTGAAGAGTCAAGGAGGTTTAATGCCCCCTAACAAAAAAAAAAATTGGGAAATTTGGGGTATATTACAAATGACGAGAATTATTGTCAACTATTTATGGAATTGACCCTAGTGATGCAAATATGATAGCCTTTGACTTGGAAACTCATCTTCCAAGGCTCCCTCACAAACTTGTATTCCAAATTCAAGTTATTGTACGCCAAAACAATTATTTTCATATTGTTATAGATGTAGGAGCATCCACCTGTGTGATGCCTCTCAACTATTATAAATCGATTGGTTCTTTGTCACTTAACCAATCACCTAATACATTAAATGAATTTGATGGTAGAGGATTTAAACCATTTGGATTACTCATTACATTACCATTTGAATTAGAAGGTAAAATGATCATTGTTGAAGTAGAAGTTGTCAATGCACCACTTGATTATAATCTTCTTCTAGGTTGTCCTAGGATTTACGCTATGTCTGTCATTATTTTTACTTTGTTTTGTCTACTGCATTTCTCCCATCAAGGAAAAATAGTCAGGGTAGACCAACTCTCCTACTTTAATTCCGATTCACGCATTCATAGTGTTCCTTTTATAAAGAAAACCCGATCTTCCTAAGACGATGTTGGAGTGGGTCTTTTGAAAGACTAATCTATTATGGGAACATTTTCTCTCCCACCACTTGAAATTCCTCCAATTGTTAACCATGTCAACATGATTTATACTATACTAGTATTCCACAACCCAAAAATTCTATGGGAAGGATATTTTTGGCCATCATTATTTAAAGATTGCATTCTTGCGGTCAAAAAATGTCATGCATGTCAGATATATGATCATAAATTACACAACCCTCCTAGTCTTCTTCACCTTGTATTTTTTGTTGGTGTGTTTGGAAAATGTGAAATTGATTTCATGACATGTAACCCTCACTTGACCAAGGGACATGGTTATATTATTGTCATTGTAGAATATTTTACTAAATGTGTCGAGGCGATTCCCACATATAACAATACTAGGAAGGCTACAATTCTTTTCATTTTTAATCACATTATTACTCAATTCATAGTGCCTCAAGCCATTTTCACTAATCATAGCAGTCATTTTCACAATTGTATGATGTCGGAGTTAACCGCTAAGTTGGGTTCACGGCATGAAAAGTCAAATCCTTACTATCCACAGGCCAATGACCAAGTCGAAGATACCAACAAAGTTTTGTCGAGTATACTTTGTAATATGATAGGGATTCTGATGCAAACCCCCACCTCCTCCTAGGGCTCACGCAACCTCCCGATCTAAGGATCATTCATCTCTAGAGTTGAATCATCCCTCGGGCTCCTACTGAACCCTCAAAATTATTTTCCATAGGATTTTTTTCCTTTCCCCACACGCAAAATTATGTTTGCAAGGGCCTTATGAACTTAGTGAATAAATCCACATGACCTTCGACTGAAGCATACGCCAAACCAATTTTTACCTTTAAAAGTCAAATCCTGACTCTAGCCCCTTTGTTTCTCCCAAAACCTCATGTGACTAAGAGCTATGATGAGGTGCCTAACGAGAATGTGCTACTTCAAGTCTCTGGAGCCTCAAGCTCCGAGAGTTCTGCTCTTTACACCTTCCAAAATTTCCGAACATCAAATTTGTGAATCACCCGAACACGTACGGAATAAACGATCCACAATCCACGAGATGATCTATGGCTCACAATAATTTTCGAGACTTTGGGCTTCGGGAGTCTCCACTACTCCAGCATGAAAATCCAATGAATATGCAAACTCTGAAGTAGTAGATTGGATGGCTAGCGTCCACCTCGAATCGACGGTCCACGATTACTCCATGCTCCAATCTTCGAATATTTTCACAACATAGCACCCCAAATCCTCTGAACTTTGAATTGAAGAACTATCTGAAAGCTCACAATTCAATGGTCTACAATCCCTGGAAGTTAACGACTGAGATATTTTTGTGACTCCAGGCTTCAGGAGTTATTTATCCCTATCTCCACCACACCTCTCGATCTTCAAATAGGATCCACGATCCACATTTCCTTCGCAACTAATAGTCGAGATGAGCTCTGGCTCTCGGGCCTTCAAGATATCTCACACCACAATAATTTACACCTCCATTTCCACGATCTGTCGAACACACGAAGCGATAAAGGGTTACAATCAGTGGTTCATGTGTCCTCTCAGTTGGACAATCAAGATCTACTCCAAAATTCAGGACTTTGAGAGTTATCGCACCTTAACACCTCGAATCCAAATTCCTTTGTAGTGTCCATTCTTTGAACACGCGATTTGTTCCCATGTGCACCTGGCACTAATGGTCAGGATCTGTTCCATACATCAGAACTTCGAGAATTTCTCCTCCTATTAACATGATGACCCAAATATGTCATCGCGCTGTACTCCCAAAATGTGGTCTATCTGCTAACACATGACCTTATAATCAACGATCAGGGTGTTGTTTGTGACTTCAAAGCTTCAAATTTTTTTTTCTTTACACAATAACAACCCAGTTCGCCTAGACTGCCAGACTTCCAGATATGCTCGATCCATGGACACGTGTCCCTCATCTATCAATGACCGATATTAATTTATGGCTTTGGGACTTCAGGAGAATTGTCTCCTCCACAACGAACACATGAGAATTTACAAACTAGTGAAGTCCAAAGGATTTAAAGGGGTTAACGACCGCACTACTCACCTAGATTCAACAATTGTTCATCCTTGCACTCATATCTGATTGTTGGGATTTATTTTTCTTCGTTGCATGCTCCTCCTCCAGTTTGGACTTAGATTCAATAGTCTAGATACGTTTCCACAGCCAATCCAACGACGACTATAGATTCTCCTATAACAACAACTTCACTTCCCCCTTAATGAAGGAATTTTATCAATCTTTCAAAGTCTCAGCCTTTGAATCTTCTTTGGAGGGTTGAATCCTTGGTATCTATTCACACTGCACCTCTTGAGCTTGTTCAACACTTCAATGAAGTGTGAGTGCACACTTGCGCTTCTCCTACTATCTGCAACTTGCACTATTTTTTCCTTCTGCACTCCCTGGATAGGAACTGTGCATGCCTATGCTATCTCTTCTAAACTTGGGACCTTTGATGGTCACCTGCACACTCCTTGTGCTTCTCCATAAATATGGAACTTAAATATTATTGGTCTCTGCATGCCTTGTAGAGACTTTACAAACTTTCACTATCTCTCTTGAGCTTATAATTTCTCTAGCTTCATAGGGTCTCGACCATTTATTCCCTTAACAATTTCTCATTCCTTCCTAGAAATGGAATCCCTAGTTACATTATACTAAATTTTTGTTGGTTGATCAATACTCTATGTAGGAAATTAATTCGATAAAAGTTATGGTAATACTAACATTCCATCTATGGATGTTACTTGGGAATTTTTTATGGTGAAAATGATTCTCACAATTATGCCCAAAATTACCAATGGTAATATAAGAGAATATTTCAAAGGGTCATCAAGAGAGAGTGTTTTGGGAAATTGTTTTGGATAAAATGACCCAAAAGCATGTAGTGATACACATACTAGTAAAAATACAATAATCTAAATCAAGAAGACAAAATTTGGATTAGATAATAATCATCCTCAAATTTAACCTAATAATAGTGCAACATGACATGATGCATTGGCATAAAAAATAAGTCGTAATTTTAACTCCGAAAATAAAATGGTGCTACTAGTAGTGTCAATTTTGGATGAGAGTGTCAATTTTTTGTAATGGTATTTGTTTCCAAGTCCAAAAATCCATTATATGCTAACCATATATGTCTTCTCTATAATTTCATAAGTTTGACTAAATGTCTATGTACCACTCAAATTTTATGGTAACTTTCACAAAAGTTGTCAATTTCGGTCCTTTCATGGGAGTGAACTTGTATGGAGTGACCTTGTATGATATAACAAATGCACAAGATGATATCTCTCTAAAACTAGGTCTCCTTGTTGTATATAGGATGAAAAGGGTGCAATCATAATTAAAAGGTCTAATAGACCATTGGAGATCCTAGAGAACCAATAAGGACAACCCACATATAAAAGTAGAAATGCAATATATAAAAATACCACGCTTAGAAACATTAGTGGCTTATTATGTTCTCCACTAAGAGTGTGAAATTTATTTGTTAATGTGTTTGTGCCTAGGAATTAAAGGTTAATGGGCTAGTGTTTAGGTTTTAGAGATTAGGATTTAGGTGTTAACATCCATGGGTTAGGAGTTAGTTGGATAATATGTAAAAGGTTATGGGTTTGTTATTAGTGTACTAGGGGTAGTTGTTAGTGCTTCAGTGGGTCAGGGGATATGGTATAGCGAGCGTATTTAGGATTTATGGAATATTATTCAATAAGGAGATAGGTTTAGTTATTAATGGGATACATATCAATTATTACTATTTTAGCAGTTTAGAAGGTAAATGTTAGGCATTTGGGGTTAGTGCAATTATGGATTAGTAAGTTCGAAGTTCATGGCTAATGAAATAGTGGGTTAGTGGTTAGTAGGTTCATAAGTTGCTAGGATAAATATTAATGTTTATCAATTTTATGGGATAGTGGTTATAGGATTAGTGTTTATTTGTTTAATGTTTAATGGTTGTGGAGGATTTTCTATAATTAAACTATGCCTAATATTTTTTTCTAGTTCAACACTTTGGGGGAAAAAACTTAGACACAATTTAGATTTAGAAAATACTTCATATTTCAAAGTAACTCTGAAAATAATCATTATCAAATAATAGTTAATATGTTAGCTGTTGGTTGGTTAGTTCTTAGTAGATTTAGGGGTCAATGGTTTGAATTTAGTATTTATAGTCACTAATAATTACAGGATATAGTGGCTAGGAGATAGTGGTTATAGTCATTAAGCATTATAAGTTATAAAGGTTATAGGTTGGGGGTATACATATTATAGGGATATAGGGATACTAGTTATAAGTTACATGTTATATTACTTAGGGTTTAAGGCTCATAAATGGTTAAGGTTTAGTGGTGATATTGACTATAGTAGTTAGGTGTAATAGTTTTTATACATATTACATATTATATATTAAGTGTAATAAATTTCATAAGGGTTAGGTTTTTTACATTACAGGGTTAGGGGTGAATTCTCTGATTTTGATCTTCTATGTGCAAAGTTTCATGGGTTTGACTCCTTTAGTAAACATCCTAAAATGACATCCCTTTGTTAAAATTAACTTCAAGAATTAATTTTAAAAGTTAATACAATTCAAAAAAATAGGTTCTTTAAATATGTATTAATTATATATTAATGTTCTGATAAATTATGATAATTTTTTCACTAGAACATATCTATCGATGCAATGGAATCCCTAGTTACATTATACTATTTTTTTCTTTGGTTGATTGATATTCTATATAGGAAATTAATTCGATCAAAGTTATGGTAATACTAACATTCCATCTATGCATGTTACTTGGGAATTTTTTATGGTGAAAGTGATTCTCACAGATATGCCCAAAATTACCAATTGTAATATAAGAGAATATTTCAAAGGGTCATCAAGAGAGAGTGTTTTGGGAAATTGTTTTGGATAAAAAGACCCAAAAGCATGTAGTGATACACATACTAGTAAGAATACAATAATCTAAATCAGGGAGACAAAATTTGGATTAGATAATAATCATCTTCAAATTTAACCTAATAATAGTGCAACATGACATGATGCATTGGCATAAAAAACATATATTTAAAAGAAATGAAGCATTGACGTGATACATATAGATATAAAATACAGTCCGAGATAATTGGTTGTTTTTTCTTACATCTTCAAATTCATAAAAAATCTCACTAAAGAAAAGAACCAAAATAAATCTACAATGAACATTCTATAGACTATATCAAGTATTATGCAAGACATAAGTGTCTTATAAATTTGTTTTGATATATAATACCCTACATAATTCTTTTGAGGTGCCTTTCCTTCAATGAAAGGCTATATATATATTTTATGTGCATTGAAAAAAATAACTAAATTTGAAATTGGAACAAGAATATTAGACCCTAAAGAGATGTGTATTTTATACTCAAACCCAATGATATGTGAAGTCAACCTAAACATCAAAGAGGGAAAAGAACTGAGTACCTCACCTCATAGAAAAAAATATTAGAAATTAGTATTTTCACATGAAGAATCCAAAATCGTAGGTCAATTGATCTTAAGATTATTGAGATATGGTGTCATGTGGCATAATTTCCCTTACACCAGCCTGTAAAAATAAAAATAGTTTCAATAAAATAATAAAACAAAAAATTAAGAAAATATTTGTATTTAGTTTGAATATTAGTAATTATTATTATAATTGTTGTTCAATCATGCTAGAAAATAAAATTTCCAATAAGGTCTTCCCCTACTTAAATATAGATAACCAACTTGTGTGTGTCCAAGAAACACACTAGGAACAAGTAAGAAAATGTGTTTAATTTGAAACCCCATTCAAATGTGAAGGAAAATACACCATCCATGAGAAAATGTACAAGGAAGTGAGACTCAAAAATATTTTTTGCATCAAGTCTACGTAGTGGTTGCACAATAAAGATGCACAAGGAAATTGTAGGATTTATTTCATAATATTCCCAAGTGCCTAGTGCGCTATGCGAAGCTTGAATGACTTTCAAACAATAGAGATAAATGGAACCTAAAAAGTAGACTTTAGGCAAACAACACCCTCAAAAGGAGACTCCAAGTGGACACTAAGGTGAAAATAAGAAATCCAAGTACACTTGTATGATACATTTCATAATATAATGGTCATAATGGTGTTTGAACCTATGATGGGAATGGTTATTGATTATAGGAGTGAAATAGACACAAACAAAGAGAAATTGTAACGAGTTGTAGTTTGAGAAAATCTTAGAAATATTTATATAATGTCTCATGTAACATTGAGTTGCAAAAAAATAATGATTAAAAATTAGAACACAGAAAAATGGAGAATGAACAAACCATTGATGAAATAATAAATAAAAGAGTTGAATTTTACCTATTGAAGTATTATGTAGTCAAAGTATAGCATTATTTTTCTTATATGTATGTAATGTTTACAAAGAAAACAACTACAAAACTATATAGACACAAATAAGAAAAAATAAATTAGATCACGATTAGAAAAATAGATTGTATTCTTATGAAGAATAAGCATTTCTTCCCACTAAACTAATATAAACATTTCAACTGGATAAGTCTATGTAAATGTCCATTACTATTGTTTGGTTTGGCTTTTCTAATCTTTTGATGCTTTATCTACAAAGGTTGTGTGTGTTGGGTATGAAAATTGAGAGAAACTTTGCACCAAAAATATTCATGTGCAACTTCAACAAGATATTATGGTGAGATTTACCATTTTTTACTAGCATTATGGATACGAAAATGAATGTAGTTGTAAGAAAAATGGAGCACTATAAAATTAAGTTCAATATTGTCATCACCTCATTTTACAAGTCAATTATTAACAAACATTGACTAATTTGATATAACAATAACTATAGACAAGAATAACGACATTAACTGCCAAACCCAAATGCTATTTGGAAAAAAACATAGTGTTTTCATGAGATATTATTCATTAGTCATAATGCCAATAGACAAAATCTTAGCAACCTCTTTACAGACATCCCAAATTTGATTTTAATGTTGAAAAAACAACATTGAGGTTTAATCATATATCCCTCTTGGTTATATTCTTTAACTACTCTCACAAATTTACTTACCAATAACATTTTTATTTATTTTATAAATTAACATGAATTTTCCTTTTGGATTCTTTAATGTAAGGATGACAAGAAAACTAATAGCATTGAACCCCTTCTTGTTTTGTTCCTTTTTTAATTAGTGTACATATATTTGGTACTTCTCGAGAACCAATAATGTCTTTCTAATATATCCATAATGAAAAAAAATTATGGTGGTTCTAAAAACACTAATTTTTTTGAAAGATACATGTGTCTTTCTTATTATTTTGGAATGAGAATCATAGGAATTTTCAATATCATTCACAACCATAGTCATAAAAAATAAGAAATGAACACCTCTTTATTTTGGTAATTGTATTTTTATACCCAAATATACTTGAGATATCATATTCAACTTGTTTAAAAGCTCAATAACTATTTCACTTATGATACTTTTGGGACTAGTGTTATGATAAGATAGTTCTTTTGGATTCATCGCATCAGTTTTACTAATCAATTACTAATATATAAGACCTAAAAATATTACTAATCAATTATTACTAATTAATTTCTAGAATTTGTCCTTGTGGTTAGTGTTGGGATCCAATTTTGACTAATCTTCCACAAATCATCTCTCTTTAGCTTTTTAGGTTGTTTTTCAATTTCGATGGCTTCCCTAAAGTTCCTATTGTGATAATGATCTACCTTGGCAAGAATTTTGGCCTCTTCAATAATAATATGATGTTTTCTTTTGTCGAAATGTTCTACCAAAGCCGAGGGACAAGTGTGATTGTGATTGATATCGACGGTATGTTCTTGAATTATAATTCTAAAGGAACGACCTATTTCTCCTATGTATTGTTTACCACATGAGCACAGGATCATATTGACACCCTTTTGTTCAATGTGATCAACATGGTCTTTGACTGACCTAAGGGAATTCAATAACTATTTCAACCACTTCTTTGTGGAATGATATTTTCAAATGAAAATGGCTATTTTAAAATAAAATCTATAAAATACTTTACAAAACCAACTTAAATAAACTACATATTGAACTAAAACATAATAAGTTGTTCTCTTTTACAAAAAATGTCACAATGGAAAATTTTCAAATGTACACGAATTAAGGATAAACCCTATATATCTTTCCTTTCAAAATCCCTTTCAATAAAATTATTTGTAAAAAGGTTTATGATATTCATTTTCTTGCATTACATGGTATTAATTGGGAATACCAATGAAAACTACAATGCTAAGAAATGAGAAAGTGAAATTTATCTTCTAATAATACAATTTTAAACTTTTATTCATACATGTTCAATGTTGCATAGGAATAAAACCATTTATACCTTAAAACAATAGTTTTAGGTGTTCAAATTAAAAAAATGACCTTAAAATTTTGAAAAATACTAGTTACTTCAAACTATGGTTAATGTAGTTTCCAAAGGACTTAAATTACCATATACTACTTATAGTCTTCACTAGATAATTGTCTTTCTCTTACATAAAGGGCATTGGTATAGGTTGATACTTTTAGATTTAGCCTCGAAAACGTTCACGCACTTTCCATGATACCAATTGTTACAAGTATCACACTGAATCCAAAATTCACTAGGAGAATAAGTCTTCTCACAAATTCCACAAATTGTATCGTCCTTCTCTTCACCATCATCTATGTATGCTTATTCCTTATCTATATTGAAGTTAATTTATGATTCTTTAATTGACCATCACTTGTTCACTACAAAAAAAGAAAAGAGCATGTTATGACAATAAAGATTATTTACCAAAAGAAAATACTAGTGAACAAACAAACATTATTAACAAAAATATTAGTTTTGTATTCTAAAAGAGGGAAAAACTCCTAACCTTCCCAGATGATTAAGATTTGCTTCCACTGTTATGAGAAATAGTCATCTTCTTGTTAATGTTTTATGCCATTATTATAGTTATTTGCATTTCAATAGATAAGAGAAACATAAGAAAAATATCACTGAGAAATACACATTCACAAGAGACACAACATTTATCCT
>CBVK0100413850.1:0-19186 GCA_900067695.1 Picea abies
TAAACTTTAAAATTTATGAACTTTTATGAATGTTTAAATGTTATTTGATGATGATGTATATGATGCGATCTGATACATACATGTAAATTTTATGAATGTTTAAATGTTATTGATGATGATGTATGTAATGCAATCTATTATGTGGATGTAAACTTTACGAATGTATAAATGTTATTGATGATGATGTATATGCTGCGACACATTGTGAAAATGTGAATTGAATGAATGTTTAAATATTGTTAGGATGATGTGGATATTATGCAATCTAATTTGAGTAAATGATAAACTTGTGAATGAGTGTTGAAACTGAATTATGGGATATTATGAGACCTATTTCTAATTGGAAAACTTTGATGTTAATTTATCGGTACAGGGATGCCAAATTAAAATGATGCTAGTAGGCAATTACATGATGATGATGCATAGAAATGTATGAGTTTGTGTTACAAACTAATCTGCAGGTTATGGGCTATGAAATAGCCAAGGAATAATGATGATGAAAGTGTATATCAGGATCAATGACCGAAAAAAATTATGGTATGAATATTGTTTTTGGAAATTTATATTGGTTTGGATGCATTGCTATGATATGTGGATCAGTGCATGATTTCAGGTAACGACACTACCCAAAACCAAATAAACAATGACAAAACCTCCAGCAACATGGTGTCACTGTAAATTCCATTGTAGGGTGTTGACCCTGGCTCTCTTAGGAGGGGTGGAGGCATTTCCCACCATGTATCCTCCATTATAGGGTGGGCCATCGTAGGGGTGGACCCTAGACCTGATTAGGAGGGGTGGAGGCATTTCCCACCATGTATCCTCTGAAACTTGAAGTCCTGGGAGGACAGTGTTGGTTCGCGCTCCCCAGGTCGTGTGATGAGGACTGTCAGTTGCCTGCTAGGGAAGCTTGGTCGACATAGCGACACTTCCACTTACGGGTTCTATTTGGAGTTAGGTCAGTATAGTTGACGCTCCAAGATAGTCTAGCAGAGGACAGATAGGATTGGAGTTGGAAGTAGGTTAGGGAGGAAGGATGAGTAGAATAGTTGAGACTATGTGGAGATCTGTCTTGTGGTGGGGATTTGATGAAGAAAATGTGTATAAATGAATATTCATTAATATGTAACTAAACCACAATTGTTTAAAATGAAAATTTGAACCAAATAATTGTAATTCAAGAAATTCTCACATAATTAATTGATTTTGTCTTTTATAAAAGACTAGTCTTGCTGACTGGATTGGATGCATACATAAAATACTAAAGGGTGACAGTTTGATTATTAGTACATGTATGAGAATTGTATGTACTAGCTACACATACATTTCTTGTACATATACACTAGTATGTATGAGTTTCCTTGTTCTTGTACCATAAGATACCTTTCGGGACGAAGTTTCCTGAAGGGTGGGTGTATGTAATGACCCTTAATTATTAAGTTGGTTAATTTAATAATAATCCTAACGATTATCTAAATTGTATTTTTATCATAAATTAATATTTCTAATTGGATATTATTAAATAGTGTACATAAGGGTTAATGAATGATTAATTATTAAGTGAGTCATTAATTGATTAAGTATTAAATTAATGTTTAAAAATAAAACATAATGTTAAATAGGGTTATGTATCCCATAGGGGGATAACGTAACCAATATGTAAAAGGGAAACATTTAAATAATGGATAAGGTAATCAATAAGGGATAAGGTAATTAATAAGGGATAGGCAATTACGAAGGGGATAAGAGTAATAAAGAGTTTGGTGGGGGAAATAAATGTGCGAGGGCAGTGAAGGAGGAATAAGGGAGGTGGAGAAGGAGTATGAAGGGATTCATTCATGCATTCTACGGGGGAGGAGATTTTGGGAGTATTGGGACACAGTTAGTTTACAGTGGGATTTACAGTGCACCAGGGCTGAGGAGGTTTTGGGCTCGGAGGGCTCGGACGTCCATTGATGTCCTAGGGCTAGGCGTACTAGTCGGTAGGGTGGCTGGTTTTGGGGTGTCCTAAGGAGCGATTTCCAGCGAAGGGAGCAAGCGGCTGCGGATAGCATCAGAGTGAGGTAGGTAAATTCAAATTCATGAATGGTTTACTTAGATTATTACTTACTGTCGAATACAACGTAAGTGTTGAGATAAATTGTAAATTATGAAAAGTTTACTTCTTGTAGAGCTCATAGAAATTAGAAATTAAGTAATTAGTTAGAAATATAACGTTAATTCAAAATCAGGTTACTACAACTAATTTGAATTTCAGCACAAGTTATCATCCACAAAAAGATGGATAGACCGAAAGGACAAACCAAATCATAGAAGATATGCTTTGCGTGTATGTAAGAAAAAAACCAAACAAGTGAAAAGACTACCTACACTTGGTGGAATTTGCATATAACAATGGGTACCAAACTTCGGCTATGTTGAGCCCTTTCGAAATACTATATGACAGAAAGTGTACAACTCCAATTAGCTAGAATAACCCAGTTGACAGACTCATGGTTGGACCAGAGATTCTCCAAGAAATGGAGAACATGGTAAAGAAAGTACAATAGAACTTAAAAGAAGCACAGGACAGACAGAAGAGCTATGCGGATCAGAAAAGAAGACACTTGGAATTTCAAGTGGGAGACCATGTTTGTTTGAAGGTCAAAGCCCGAAAAAGATCGCTGAAGTTGGGGAATTGTGCCAAGATGAAACCCAGGTTTTGTGGGCCGTTCCAGATACTAACTCAAATTGGACCCGTAGCATATCAACTTGCACTTCCAACTAATCTAAGAATTCATAATGTATTTCATGTTTCTTTGTTAAAACAGTATATTCATGACCCTACTCATATGATTGATTGGAACTTGGTGCAGGTGGAACGCAAGAGAAAGTTCCACGTGGAACCCCTACCCATTCTGGACTGGAGAGAAATAACACTTCAGAACATAGCCATCGCTCACGTAAAGGTGCAATGGAAGCACTTCGGTCCTGAGGAGGCCACTTGGGAATTGGAGGGAGATTTGCAGAAATCTCATCCGATCCTATTCCAGGAAAGGAATGAACACTTAGGAAAGTTTTTTACTGAAGGGGGAAAGAATGTGACGTCCCCCCAAAATCAATATTTTTATGTGCTGGAAATTTATTTTCGTTTTTGGCAAATTCGAATCTCGAAAATTCTTTCCATTTAGGGAAATTCTGAATTTCGAATTTAATAATTGTATTTAATTATTGTGAATATTGGGCAGAGATCTAATTGGACCCAACTAACTATTTGACTATGACACTTGTATCACAACAGAATAATTATATTAACTGCAGGAGGACAAATGGAACAACCATGTTAAAATCAACTGACCATGACTCCATGAGTGGGGAACAAGTTGGAACTACCCCTCGGCTAATGATTACAAGTAGAAAATGAGAGATTTGGCCACTAGCAGCCCTTGAAAATCAAGTATTAAGAAAATCTGCGAAAATCACCAAAGGAGGGAAAAGACCCAGGAAAAAATGGATAAATAGCATATGTGAGGAGGCAGGACACTGCCAAGTATGCTAGGAAAAGGATTCATGAGCTCTCTTGCTATTATGAACATTGTGGATTGAGTGTGAGGCAAGAGGAGAGTGTTGAAAACAGAATCGCCTTGTTGTTATGAGCACTGTTGAGTAAGTGTGAGGCAAGAAGATAACTGTTGGAATTGAAGGACATAGCTGAGGAGGAGTTTCCAAGTTCGCCCTCATGGATTCATGGTCAGGCTAGGCGGTGAAACGGGCAAGTGATTTTGGCTGCCCTGTTCTACAGTTGGGAAGAACGTGGTTGTTCCCTTTGTCTTCCCGTGGATTGGAATTCAGATATGTTAAAGTTTCTCCTTCGCTATTCTGAATGATTTTATATCTAATGCAATGTCTGTGTTTAATCGGAACTAAAACATTTTCCATTCTTTGCTTGAATGATTTAATATATGATACATCATATTTTCTTAAATAGGAAGTGTAATGATTTCCTTCCTCTGTTTGAATGTTTTTACTCGATGTTGGGTATCTGTTAAATCCGAATTTAAAGTAGGAGGCAACTTTATTTTATACAAATTGAGTTATGAGAGACGGTCCAGCTACAGGGTAGGTTTAACCTATAGTAGAAATGTTAGATCACTTTGTAGGTTAGAAGAAAACCTTTATCCTTTTGTATCCTTCTGAGTATGTAAATTTTTCTTAAGTCCTTGTGCTTTTGGAATTTGGGAAATGTCTCATGCTGTTGTTCGACATTCGAAACCCCGAAACTCAAATTTGTAGGGCCCACACCTTTAACTTTTCATAACTTTGCAATTCAGCGTTTGGTGATGCGTGATGTTTTTCATCGGGAGTTAGTAAACCCCAAAACCTGAATTTGTAGGGCCCACACCTTTACCTTTTTGTAACTTCGTGATTCGACGTTCGGTGATGCGTGATGTTTTGCATTGGAAGTTAGTAAACCCCCAAACCCAAATTTGTAGGGCCCACACCTTTACCTTTTCGTAACTTCACGATACGATGTTTGGTGATGTGTGATGTTTTGCATCGAGAGTTAGTAAACCCCGAAACCCAAATTTGTAGGTCCCACACCTTTACCTTTTCATAACTTCACGATTCAGCGTTTGGCGATGTGTGATGTTTTGCATCAGGAGTTAGTAAACACCAAAACCCAAACTTGTACGGCCCACACCCTTACCTCTTTCACATTTTTGAAAGTTTGGATATGTTTTTGTTTGAGTATCGGAATTTTTGAAGTTCTGAAACCCGAAACCCTGAGATACGGGACACACTCTCCTTTTTCACATTTTCGAAGGTTTGTTCATGTTTATGTTTGGACATCAGAACTCGCGAAGTTTCGAACTCTTAAAATATCAATGTATTGGTCATACCTCCTTCCGCTTTTCACCTTTTCAAAAGATATGGTTTGTTGTTGGATGGTATTTGAAACGCCGACACCCCGAGTTCCGAAATCCCGAATGGGGTCCCACTTTTCCTCTTTTTCACTCTTCATGATTTCGGAAGTTGTGGTGTGTAAAGGCTTGGCATTGAAATCATGAGATTATGAATCCCAAAATCCCAAATGTGGTCCCACCTTTCCTCTTTTTCATTTTTCATGATTTCAGGAGTTCTAGGGTGTAGAGGATAGGTTTGGACTTCATGAAAGTCTGAATCCTGAAACCCCGAAATGCGAGTCCCACTCATCCCTTTTCGCATTTCTCAAGTTGTTGTGAGTTGATGTTCGAGTTTGGAACTCGTGAAGTCTGAAACCCTGAAATGGGGTCCGGAATGGGATGGTCCTTTGGCAGGCCCCTCCAACATGGCAACTCCGAGTTGGAAGAAATCCGAAGAACGAGATCAACGGCTCCTGTTGTTTCTCATCCAATGGTTGTTACCCTCCTAAGCTTATGAATGATCATCCTTAACTTCCGCACAGATCTATGGGATCTAACAGTCCGCTGGATTTGGGACCTTTTCCCAACAATTTATCACGATTAAATATTCTAAAGATATTTGGAAAGGAGGATTTGGCATTTTTCCATAGGATCTTGACCCCTGTGAGATGATTTTTCTCTCTGCCTCGCTCTGAACACTTCCAGGTGATATCCTTTTCTCTCTCTAAACAATGGAGGCTCCTTCGAGTTAAGTTCATTTCACTCTCTTACTTAGAGTATATTGGAAAGGTGCAACGAATAACGGAAGGAACATAAACATAGAGGGAATTTTTACCCACAAAAGCTTTATGATCAAAGTAGATTAGGTGGTTGTAATAATATCCTTATGGTCAGAATTGAATCGTTCTTGTTTGTACAATCTAAGCTTAAACGAAATTGATTTATGCCATGGAAAGAAAAAAAAATTATGATGATTTTTGAGGTACATTACATATGGTATCAGATAAAAAGTTACAACACTGGCCCTGAATAGGGCCACATTATATGCTTAGTATATATATTCCGATCCATGAGAAAACTAACAAACCTTGTGAAATTGCAAACAAAAAACTTTTTTGTTTTGTGTTAAATAATGGCAGCTCAAATGGTGCAAAAATCAAGATGGAAGAGAATCCACAACAAGGACCTCCTAGATATCTGAGACAAAACAGTGATGGAAGCTCACCCATAGAGGTGTTGGAAACAATGAGAAGCCTTATTGTTGAACTACAAGTTTTCAAGGCCGACAATGAAAAATTAAAGAAGGCATAACAGGAACAACAATAGATAAATGAAGTCTTGTTGCATAGTATAGTAACCAAGAAAATACCAAAAGATGATAACCATGAGGGAGAGGTCAACAAAAGGGCTTTCAAGAATTTTGGTGCGAAAACAGAAAAAGGAGACAGTTCGTTGGAAGGGACACCTTCAGCTGAAGACAAAACCATACCAGACAAGAAAAGAAAACAAGCAGACCACCTTGAAGGAGAATTTAAAAAGATAAGACCTGCTACTTTTGATGGAGAGTCCAGGATAGGAGAAGAAGCCGAGGCATGGTTGTTGGGCATTAAAAAATACTTCCAAATCTACAACTATTCTAGCAACATGAAAGTCAAAATGGCCATCTACAACCTGAATGGAAAGGCCAACAATTGGTGGCAGGACCTGAAATTGGCCAAGGGCCTAAAGGAGAAACAATTGGAATGGACCAACTTCAAGAAGTATTTTAAGAAACAATACCTTTCTGAAAGCTATTATGAAAGGAAGACAATAGAATTTTTCGAGTTACAACTCAGACAAATGATGATGACGACCTTATAAATAAATTTCTGGAACTACTAAGGTTTGTACCATACATCCGGGAGGATAAAGTAAAAATCCAGTGATTCTTAAGTTGTTTCCCAAGGAATAAACCAATGGAAGAAAGGATACCAACCAAATCCTTATCGAAATGCAACAAAAAGCTTCCCAAGGAAGGATTTTCACTCTAATCACCCGAATACACAAGGTAGTGGTAAACCTTTGAACCTTGGAACGAAAAGGTTTGGGGACAACGCTCGCGAACCATTAAAGTGTTGGGAGTGTGGAGACCCTCATCTAAGGAGGAACTGTCCATGTTTAATTACAATGAACAGAACTGTTGTTCACAATTTCTAGGAAGCCTCAACAGTAGGTGACATGGGCAGAATTCTGCATTAGATAAATGCAACGATAGATGGTTGACAAGTTGACCACCAGTCCTCGGTGGTAGAGATTGTAGGTAAAATCCATGACACTCGAATTTCTATTTTAATTGACCCTAGAGCTACGTTAAGTTATATTACTCCCGATGTAGTAGATTTGAATAAAATTAAGAAGAAAAAGCATACAAAACCTTGTCTTGTACAACTAGCAACAAGAACTAAAAGAAAAAGTCGTTAAGTTTATTTCTGATCTTGAGTTCAGTTTAAATCGTCAAAAGATAAGGACCAATGTGAACATCCTACCACTAGGGTCTTATGATATGATTATTGGGATGGATTAAATGGAAAAACACAAAGAAGCACTAGATTGTTATACAAATATACTTAGCTATAAAGATAATTTTGGCACTGTTAGAACAACCCAAGGCATACCAAAACCTGTGTCAGTGAGACAAGTTTCAGCAATGCAATTCAAGAAATGTATTAGAAAGAGATGTCAAGTTTACGCCATCCAAGTAACGAATCTATTTGAAAAAGAAGATAAGCCCAAGTTAGAAGACTTCGTTGTCCTACGTGAATTCAGAGACATGTTTGTTGATGAGATACCAGAATTGCCTCCTAGGAGAGAAATAGATTTCTCCACAGACTTACTACCCGGGTCAGCCCCTATCTCAAAACCACCCTACCAAATGAGTCTACCAGAACTGACAGAATAAAAATGCAATTACAGGAATTGTTGGATAAAGAGTATATCAGACCAAGTGTCTCACACCAGTCCTCTTTGTAAAAAATAAAAATGGTACTCCAAGACTATGTATCGATTACAGACAACTGAACAAAGTAACCATTAAGAACAAATACCCCTTACCTAGGATAAATGATCTGTTTGATCAAGTTGGTGGGGCCAAGATCTTCTCAAAATTGGATTTACAATCTAGATATCCTCAAGTTAGGATAAAGGACTAGGACATAAACAAAATAGGTTTTCAAACAAGATACAAACACTGCAAGTTTGTAGTCATACCTTTTGGACTTTCTAATGCACCAGCCACATTAATGTGGTTGCTGAACAAAATTTTCATCCAATACTTAGACAAGTTCGTAGTAGCATTTATCAACGATATTATGGTCTATTCTAAAACAAAGGATGAACATGATGAACACTTACAAATAGTTCTACAAACACTAAGGAAACATAAAATTTATGGAAAATTTCGACAAATGTGACTTTAATCAAAGAGAAATAAAATATTTAGGACATGTCATTTCCTCACAAGGTATTTCCGTAGACCCAGAAAAGATAAAATCCATTATGGAATGGCCAGTACCTAAGGATGTGGCAGATATCTAGTCATTCAATGGAATCACCGGATATTATTGCAGATTTATAGAAGGGTTCTCCAAGATAGCCTACCCTATCATGTCACTGCAAAAGAAAGGGACCAAGTTTAACTAGTTGCAAAAGTCTCAAGACAGATTTAACAAGCTAAAAGAGTTATTAACATCAGCACCCATATTGAAGGTAGCAAACCCAGATAAAGACTTCACAGTATGCGTTGATGCAAGTAAAGAGGGGCTAAGTGGTGTTTTAACACAGGAACGACACGCAATTTGTTATGAATCCCAAAAACTAAAGGAACACGAGTGAAATTATGTCACTCATGACTTAGAATTGGCAGCAGTAATACATGCCTTAAAAATGTGGTGGCACTATATCATGGGCGGAAAATTCTTACTATTGACAGATAATAGCGGAGTGAAATATCTGTTTAACCAACTAGATATTAATATGAGACAAGCAAGGTGGCTAGCCTTCTTGAGCGAATTTGACTTCGAGGTAAGACATATCAAGGGTAAGGACAATAATGTAGCAGATGCTTTAAGCCGTAGAATCCATGGGTTATTTGAGATAAATATGAGTAGAGAAGAAAATGATCTAGAACAAAGAATCAGAACAACAGGTGTTAATGACAAAAATTACACTAAGATGATGGCAGAATTGGAAAATAATGTCACAAACTCAGATAAACTCGATATAAGTATCAACAAGGATGAACTAATAAGATTTAAAAATAGACTTTACGTACTAGATTCAACAGAGATAAAATTAACTATTTTAGACGAAGTGCATAAGAAACCATACTCTAGCCATCCAAGTTACTAGAAAACAATAACATCACTCAGAAAACTATTTTTTTGGCCAAATATGAAAGGCGAAACATAAGAATACTTGGCTAGGTGCCAAGATTGTCAGCAGGTTAAGGCTGAACACCAACATCCAGCTGGCCTATTACAGCCATTACCAGTACCATAATGGAAATGGGAGACCATCTCACTGGACTTTATCACAGGTTTTCCAAAAACTCAAAAACATAATGATTCTATCATGGTTTTAATTGATAAACTCAATAAGTTTGCACATTTCATTCATGTAAAGTCTATTTTTAAAGCTATTAACATTGTTGAAATATTCATGAAAGAAATTTTTAGACTGCATGGTATTCCTAAAATGGTGATTTCAGATAGAGATGTAAAATTCACATCCACTTTTTGGAAGGAATTGTTTGCGGGGCTAAATACTAATTTGAATTTCAGCACGAGTTATCATCCACAAATAGATGGACAGACCGAAAGGACAAGACAAATCATAGAAGATATGGTCTTCATGTCTGTAAGAACAAAACCGAACAAGTGGGAAGACTACCTACACTTGGTGGAATAAGCGGATTGGAATTCAGATATGTTAAAGTTTTTCCTTCTCCATTATGAATGATTTTATATCCAATGCAATGTCTGTGTTTAATCGAAATTAAAATATTTTCCAATCTTTTTTAGAATGATTTAATATCTGATACATTATATTTTCTTAAATAGGAAGTGTAATGATTCCCTTCATTTGTTTGAATGTTTTTACCTGATGTTAGGTATCTATTCAATTCGAACTTGAAGTACCAGGCAACTTTATTTTATACAAATTGAGTAATGAGAGACATTCTAGCTACAGGAGGTAGAGGTTAGGTTTGGACTTCGAGAGTTCTGGGGTGTAGAGGTTAGGTTTGGACTTCACGAAACTCCAAACCCTGAAACCCCAAAATGCAGGTCCCACTCATCCCTTTTTTCATTTCTCAAGTTGCTGTGAATTGATGTTCAAGTTTGGAACTCGCGAAGTCTGAAACCCCGAAATGGGGACCGGAATGGGATGGTCCTATGCCGGGCCCTTCCTCCAATGTGGCAACTCCGAGTTGGCAAAAATCCGAAGAACAAGATCAACGACTCTTGTTGTTTCTCATCCAACGGTTGTTACCCTCCTAAGCCTGTGAATGATCAGCCTTAACTTCTGAACATATCTATGGGATCCAACGGTCTGCTGGATTTGGGTCCTTTTCCCGACAATTTATCACCATTCATTCTCCTAAAGATATTTGGCAAGGAGGATTTGGCGTTTTCCACTGGAGCTTGACCCCTACGAGATTATTTCGCTCTCTGCCTTGCTCTGAACACTTCTAGGTGATATCCTCTTCTCTCTCTGAACAACGGAGGCTCCTTCGAGCTAAGTTCGTGTCGCTCTCTTACTTTGAGTATACTGGAAGGGTGCAGCGAATAAGGGAAGGAACAGAAACATGGAGGGAATTTTTACCCACAGAAGATTTTTTTATCAAAGTAGATTAGGTGGGTGTAATAACATCCTTACAGTCAGAATTGAATCGTTCATGTTTGTACAATCTAACCTTAAACAAAATTGATTTATGCCATGGAAAGAAAAAAACAAATTATAATGATTTTTGAGGTACATTTCAGGGTGACATGGGCAGAAGTCTGCATCGGATAAATGCAACCATAGATGGTTGACAAGATGACCATGAGTCCTCAGTGGTAGAGATTGAAGGTAAAATGCTTTACACTCAAATTTCTATTTTAATTGACTCCAAAGCTACGTTAAGTTATATTACTCCCGATGTAGTAGAGTCGAATAAACTTAAGAAACAAAAGCATGAAAAACCTTGGCTTGTACAACTAGCAACAGGGACTAAAAGAAAAGTAGTCAACTTTATTTCTAATCTTGAGTTCAGTTTAGATGGTCAAAATATAAGGACCAATCTGAACATCCTACCACTAGGGTCTTACGATATGATTATTAGGATGGACTGGTTGGAACAACACAAAGCAGTACTAGATTGTTATACAAAGATACTTAGCTATAAAGATAATTTAGGCACTGTTAGAACAACCCAAGGCATACCAAAACCTGTGTCAGTCAGACAAGTTTCAGTGATGCAATTCAAGAAATGTATTAGAAAGGGATGTCAAGTTTACACCATCCAAGTAACGAATCTATTAGAAAAATAAGATAAGCCCAAGTTAGAAGACTTTGTCGTCTTACGTGAATTCAGAGACATGTTTGTTGATTAGATACCAAAATTTCCTCCTAGGAGAGATATAGATTTCTCCATAGACTTACTACCTGGATCAACTCCTATCTCAAAAGCACCCTACCGAATGAGTCTACCAGAACTGATAGAATTAGAAATACAATTATAGGAATTGTTGGATAAAGAGTATATCAGACCAAGTGTCTCGCCATGGGGAGCACTAGTCCTCTTTGTGAAAAATAAAGACTGCGCTCTAAGACTATGTATCGATTATAGACAATTGAACAAAGTGAGCATTAAGAAAAAATACCCCTTACCACGGATAAATGATCTGTTCCATCAAGCTGGTGGGGCCAAGATCTTCTCAAAATTGGATTTACGATCTAGATATCATCAAGTTAGGATAAAGGACCAGGACATAAACAAAACAGCTTTTTGAACAATATATGGACACTACGAGGTTGTAGTCATACCTTTTGGACTCACTAATGCACCAACCACTTTTATGTGCTTGATGAACAACATTTTTAGCAAGTACTTATACAAGTTCATGGTAGTTTTTATCAACGATATTCTGGTCTATTCTAAAACAAAGGAGGAACATGATGAACACTTACGAATAGTTTTGCAAACACTAAGGAAACACAAACTTTATGCAAAATTTGACAAATGTGAATTTTATCAGAGATAAATACAATATTTAGGACATGTCATTTCCTCGAAAGGTATTGTCGTAGACCCAAAAAGGATAAAATCCATTATTGAATGGCCAGTACCTAAGGATGTGGCAGATGTCCGGTCATTCATGGGAATCACCGGATATTATCGCAGATTTATAGAAGGGTTCTCCAAGATAGCCTACACTATCACGTCACTGCAAAATAAAGGGACCAAGTTTAACTCGTCGCAAAAGTGTCAAGACATTTTTAACAAGCTAAAAGAATTAGTGACATCAGCACCCATATTGAAGGTAGAAGACCTAGATAAAGACTTCACAGTATGCGTTGATGCAAGTAAAGAGGGGCTAGGCGGTGTTCAAACTCAGGAAGGGCACGTGATTTGTTAAGAATCCCGAAAATTAAAGGAACACGAGCGAAATTATGTCACTCATGACTTAGAATTAGCAGCAGTATTACATGCTTTAAAAATGTGGCAACACTATATCATGGGCAGAAAATTTTTACTATTGACAGATAATAGCGGAGTGACATATCTGTTCAACCAACTAGAACTTAATGTGAGACAAGCAAGGTGGCTAGACTTCTTGAGAGAATTTGAATTCGAAGTTATACATATCAAGGGTAAGGAAAATAAAGTAGTAGATGCTTTAAGCCGCATAATCGATGGGTTATTTGAGATAAATATCAACAGAGAAGAAAGCGATTTGGAACAAAGAATCAAATAGACAGGTGTTAATGACAAAAATTACACTAATATGATGGTAGAATTGCAAAATAGTGTCACAAACTCACATGAGATAGATATAAGTATCGACAAGGAGGGACTACTAAGATTTAAAAACAGACTTTACGTACCAGATTCAATAGAGCTAAAATTAACTATTTTAGATGAAGTGCATAAGAAACCATACTCTAGCCATCCAGGTTACTAGAAAAAAATAACAACACTCAAAAAACTATTTTACTGGCCTAATATGAAGGGAGAAACAACAGAGTACTTGGTTAGGTGCCAAGATTGTTAGCAGGTTAAGGTCGAACACCAGCATCCAACCGGCCTATTACAGCGATTACCAGTACTGGAATGGAAATGGGAGACCATCTAACTAGACTTTATCATAGGTTTTCCTAAAACTCAGAAACAAAATGATTCTATCATGGTTGTAATCAATAAACTCAATAAGTCTCCACATTTTATTCCTATAAAGTCTACTTTTAAAGCTATTAACATTGCTGAAATATTCATGAAAGAAATTTTTAGACTGCATGGTATTCCTAAAATGGTGATTTCAGATAGAGTGGTAAAATTTACATCTGCTTTTTGGAAGGAATTGTTTGTAGGGCTAAATACTAATTTGAATTTCAGCACAAGTTATCATCCAAAAACATATGGACAGACCGAAAGGACAAACCAAATCATAGAAGATATGCTCTGCATGTATGTAAGAACATAACCGAACAAGTGGGAAGACTACCTACACTTGGTGGAATTTGCATATAACAATGGGTACCAAACTTTGGCTAAGTTGAGCCCTTTCGAAATACTGTATGATAGAAAGTGTACAACTCCGATTAGCTGGGATAACCCAGCTGACAGACTCATGGTTGGACCAGAGATGCTCCAAGAAATGGAGAACATGGTAAAGAAAGTACAACAGAACTTGAAAGAAGCACAAGACAAACAGAAGAGCTATGCGGATCAGAAAAGAAGACACTTGGAATTTCAAGTGGGAGACCATGCTTATTTGAATTTCAAAGCCCAAAAAAGCTCATTGAAGTTGGGGAACTGTGCCAAGATGAAACCCAAGTTTTTTGGGCCCTTCAAGATACTAACTCGAATTGGACCCATAGCATATCAGCTTGCACTTCTAGCTAATCTAAGAATTCATAATGTATTTGATGTTTCTTTGTTGAAAAAGTATATTCATGACCCTACTCATATGATTGATTGGAAATTGGTGTAAGTGGAACATGAGGGAGAGTTCAAGTTGGAACCCCTGTGCATTCTGTACCGGAGAGAAGTAACACTTTGAAACAAAGCCATCGCTCAGGTAAAGGTGCAATGGAAGCACTTTAGTCCTGAGGAGGCCACTTGGGAATTGGAGGGAGATTTGGAGAAATATCATCCAATATTGTTCCAGGAAAGGAAAAAACACTGAGGACAGTGTTTTACTGAAGGGGGAAAGGATGTGACATCCCCCCAAAATAAATATTTTTATGTGCTAGAAATTTATTTATGTTTTTGGCAAATTCGAATCTCGAAAATTTTTGTCATTTTTTGCAATTCGAAATTTCGAATTTAATAATTGTATTTAATTATTGTGATTCTTGGAAAGAGATCTATTTGGACCCAACTAACTATTTGACTATGACACTTGTATCACAATAGAATAATTATATTAACTGCAGGAGGACAAATGGAACAACCATGTTAAAATCAGATGACCATGACTCCATGAGTGGAGAACAAGTTGGAACTGTCCCTGGGATGATGAATTACGAGTTGAAAATCATAGATTTGGCCACTGGGAGCCCTTGAAAATTAGGGATTAAGAAAAGATGCAAAAATCCCCAAAGGAGGGAAAAGACCTGGGTAAAAATGGATAAATTGCATATGTGAGGAGGCAGGACGCTACCAAGTATGCTGGGAAAGGATTTTTGAATGCTCTTGTTGTTGTGAGCACTATAGATTGAGTGTGAGGCAAGAGGAGTTTTGTGGAAAACAAATTGTCTTGTTGTTATGAGCATTGTTGAGTAAGTGTGAGGCAAGAGGATAACTATTGGAATTTGAAGGACATTGTCGAGGAGGTGTTTTTCCAAATTCGTCCTCATGGATCCATGGTTAGGCTAGGGGGTGAATCGGGAAAGTAGATATGGCTGCCTTGTTCTATGGTTGGAAGAAACGTGGTTGTTCCCTTTGTCTTCCCGCGAATTAGATTCATATATGTTTATCTACCCCCTCTCTATTATGAATGGATGTCTTTTTATTTTGATGTCTTATTAAATCCAAACTAGAATGATGTCCACTCTCTCTCTGAGTGATATTTCTTTTGAGGCATTGTATTGATTAAATTTGAACTATAACATTTTTATTTCCATTTCTGTTTGTTATGGGGAATATATGTGAAGAACATCTGTAGTTATATTTCTATTGAAAGAGGAGATTAATGACAAAGAGGCAGATCCTCTCTGTAGATAAATCCCCCCTAGGAAACCAAAACTCAGATCCCTCATAACATCTTTATTAATGACCAATCTCTGATGGAATGATATTCTTAGCTATGTATTCTCATAGATGCACAGATCTAGTACGGTTGACGTATAATGCATGGGTTTAAAAAGAAGCTCTAAGTGGATATATTATAGAATTTACCCAATAGAGAGAATTTTTATCCTTTTTGCCCCTCTATGCATGTAAATTACCTAATTCCTTAGGCATTTGGATTTCTGTGAAGTAAAAGTATATCGTATCCATCTACACCCTCAGTTTACCAAAAAACAAAAGTAAGATCTCTCTCAGAAAATGAAAATTTGAGAGTACTCGCAAAGGTTAAAGACCAAGGAGTGAGGAAAATAGTGTAAAGAGTTATAGTAGGAGCTCTCTCTCTCCCTTTGCGTTTTTTTTTATTCCCTTGACATTTTTATAGGAACACTTAGTGCAACTTCCGTTTCACCTTTCGTAGGTTCGTGTATATTGATTTTGAACTCACAAAGTTCTGAACCCCGAAACCCCGAAGCTTCCACTTTTCGCATTTCAGGTTTTTCTTTTCCTTTTGTGTTTATGCACCTTGTGTTCATAAATCCTGAGATCCCAAAGTAGCATGTCCCACCTTTACTTTTCGAAACTTTGGGAAATGTCTTGCACTATTGTTGACATTTGAAACCCCAAAACCCTGAGTTCTGAAATCCTGATGTGTGGGTCCCACCTTTCCTCTTTTTCACCTTTCACGATTTCGAAAGTTCTGGTGTGTAAAGGTTGGCATTTGAAGTCATGGGATTCTGAACCCCAAAATCCCGAAAGGGGTCTCATCTTACTTTGAGTATGATGGAAGGGTGAAGGGAATAAGGGAAGGAACAAATTCTTGGAGGGATTTCTTTTACTATCATAATTGATTCATTCCTATTTTTTTCAATCTAAGCTTAAACGAAGTTTATTTGTGCCATGGAAAAAAAATAAATTATGGCGATTTTTGAGGTACATTACAAGTTGCTCCTTTAGTGAGGTTCTCCACATTCCCAACATTTTAACAGTTATTTGGGGTTGTACCCAAACATATTTGTTCCCAGATTAACTCATTTACCACCTCTTTGGGTGTTTTGGTTATTCGAGTGAAAATATTTCCTTGGAAAAATTTTCCCACATTCCGGAAAAGCGTTGGTTGATATCCCTTCTTACGTTGGTTCATTCAATCTTTTTTCTTGTCTTTCCAAGGCTTTGGAAATTCTTGCCACTATTTCTATTGGTCATAAAACATTCGGTCCTTCCTGAAAATTTTACTTGATAACTCGGGGTTGTCAAATTTGATTCTGTCCTTATAGGACTGTGGTGAAAAGATTAGGAACAACTAAAATTTTACATCGTCCTCCTGGATATAAGACATGAACCTTAATAATTCTAGGAATTTGTTTATGAGGTCATGAATAGTCATTTGACCAAGTTGTAGCCCATAAAACTCTTTTCTTTTTCTTTCATAGTAAATTTAAGATAAATATTGTTTCTTAAAGTATTTATTAAAATCCGACCACTCCATCTATTTTTCCTTTAGGCCCTTGGCCAACTTCGGGTTGTGCCACCATATGCCTACTTTTCTTTTCAGGTTATATATGACCACTTTCATATTGTTGGTATAGTTGTAGATCTCGAAACACTTTTTTATGTCTAGTAACCATGCTTCAACCTCCTCTCTTGTCCTGGATTCCCGTCAAAGGTGGACGGTTTGATTTTCTTAAACTCTCTCTCAATATGGTTCACTTGTTTCCTTTTATTCGTGTCATTGTTTTATCTTTTGTTGATGGTGTACCTTCAGAAGAATTATCCGATTTTACTCCTTCAAGACCAAAATTTTTGGAAGCCTATTTTTTGACCTCTTCTTATCCTTTGATCTCTTATTTCTTACTATGCTATGCAGTAGTACTTCATTTATTTCCTGCTATTCTTGTTGCGAATTTTTTCAATTTCTCATTGTCTTCTTTGAAAACTTGTAGTTCCACAATGAGATTTCTCATGGTTTAGGATCCTCGAGTGTCATCTCAGCTTCATTCTTTGTTTCCATGATCACAACAAAAATAAATTGTTTTCAGTTTGTAACAATAATTGTTTTGTTATTTTTTTCATTAAACATAGAGCATATCCTCATAAAACATTTTTCGCCATGTTTAAGGTCCAATTGTTGTAACCCTTCTCTGATACCATATGTAATGTTCCCCAAATGTACCAAATCAAAAAAAAAATCTTAGGGACATTAAATCTCTTTCTCTTTGAACAACTTATCTCAAAAGACCTTTTGTTATTATAAGTAGGTAGTTGTCATCACTATTAACTTTTTCAAGGTTTATGTTTTCTAGTTATTCACAGAATTAACTACTATTATAACATATTTTATCTCTGAGTTATTTATAACATAACATATTATAACATAGTAAATTCGTTATACCCCAGCCTCTTAGATTACCAACATATCTAAAATAAGCATAAAGGTTAGTAGGGTCGCCTCTTCGGTCTCCTGAATGAACCCTAATTAAGTTATACACAAGCCCCTTTCTTAAATCGTGTGTGCACATCCTGTGATACCTGAACCTTCTATCTCTACGTGCTGAGTTTACGGGCACTAGCTCCTCTTCAATAAATGCTTCCTTCATATCTCCATATGTCCTTGGGTTGTGCCATTTTTCTAATGCACTATTGTGGTCATAGGCAAGAGTGGTTTCAAACCAACCATCTTTTTGCCCCGCAATCCTCTTCTAGTACCCCATCACCAAAACAATGGTTGAAATTGTGGCTCGCTCAAGGAAAATTATCCCCTCTTCTAGTACCCCATCACCAAAACAATGGTTGAAATTGTGGCTCGCTCAAGGAAAATTATCCTCGGCGCAAGTTCCAGCTCCGCAATCCTCCCGGTCCATCAATCCTTTGACTTTGAATTATGATATGTTAATTGTCTTATGGGATTCTATTCAAGACTTATTGTATAATATATAAGAATACCATATTGTAAAAATGAGAAAAATATTGTAAATAAACTTGGAGTTCAAAGTCAAAGTGTGGTGGAAAATATTATAAATAAACATGGAGTTCAAGGTCAAAGTGTGGTGGATTATGGATGGATATATTTTCCAAGATTCAGTCATGAACATGTGAAAAAAATATATGAAAAAGAAAAATAAATAATAATATAAATATATCAAAATGGCTGTTTAAGGGAGAAACTAAAGCATTATGATCTCACAACAGGGGAAGAGAAAAGGTAGTGGTTGTGTGGTCTTTTCCCCATATCTATAATTGGCTTCAATCAATTAAATTCAAAAATAGTGGGGTTGTTAAATTAAATTTGTTTTCAAATGTTCCATTTTTAGTGACATCTTCATGTTGTTAATTAAACTTATTTTCAAGCGTTCCATTTTTAGTGACCTCTTGATACTATTTTGACCATATATGGCTCCCTCATGAAACTTATTATTGAGGGGACAGAGCAAAGTTTAGCTAAAGAGATGGGAAAATAAAATGCTTGGTTTAAATGCCATGATGGTAAAGAAACATTTCTAATTCCATGATTATAAAAAAATCATTAAGAGTATTTGCAATACCGACTCAATTAAATCATGTCGATAATGAGTCAATTGTGTTTATGAATCAAATATTACAAGGGTTAGTAGGATTGCATGGACTCCAACAATTGCAACAAAACACAATTAAGAAGCCAAATTAAGATTATCAACTAAAAAACTAAAAACAAACACCTAATATCAAACAAATAAGAAACAAGGACATATTAACAATGAAATTACCCAATCCCAAAAAAAATTGACTAAAAAAA
>CBVK0100413851.1:0-19186 GCA_900067695.1 Picea abies
AATGTCTCCTTGGTATATATTGGAGACTAGGAGGTATAATTACAACTAATGGCCTAAAGCCCACATAAATAAAATAACATTACTAATATAATATGCCCTAATTAAGGGTTAATGAGCCAATATTAGGGTTTAACACACTTAAGGTCATTGATAATGACATCAACACTAAATAGTTTCCTCCCAGTTTTGATAATCTTTTGTCTTAAGTGTCCTTGTCCTTTCCTCCTCTCCTTCGTGCTTTCTTATTTTCTAAATTTATTTCCTTCTTTTTAATTAACTTTTACCTTTATTTTAAATCTTATCTTTTGATATTAATATCAACTTTTAATTTTAATATTTTATTAATACTAATATAACCCTTAGTATTATTTTCCATACTAATATTATTATTGTTTTTCATAATTTTAATTTCTTCACTTTTGTTATTTTCAATTAGTTTATTTCACTTTGTTATTATTTTCCATATTAATATTATTATTTTTTCTCATAATTTTAATTTCTTCACTTTTGTTATTCATTATATTAAAGTTAATTTATTTCACTTTGTTATTAAATTATATATTTTTGTTATCCTTCTTTCCTTTTCTTTTCTAATATTAAAGTTAGTTTATTTCATTTTGTTATTGAATTATATATTTAATTTGTTATTTTGTTTTTTTTTCAAATTCCCTTTTATAATTCACTTTTGTTAAATTGTATTAGAGTTAGTTTATTATTTCACTTTGCTATTAAATTGTATATATTTGTTATTCTCCTTTTTCTTTTCTGATATTAAAATTAAAGTTAGTTTATTTCACTTTGTTATTAAATTATATATTTGATTTGTTATTTTGATTTTTTTTTTTCCTTTTCTCTTTCATAATTTTCTTTGGTTTTATTTCTTTCATTTTATTCTTTTTAATATTATTCTTATTCTATTGATATTTATTAATATTTACCTTGCTTTTAATATTTGTTATTTTGGTTTCTTTATCTTTTCCCTTTTATAACTTTATTTTGTTTTATTTCTTTCATTTTATTCTTTTTAATAGTATTCGTATCCTATTAATATTATTCTTATCATGTTAATATTAATATTGTTATTAATATTAACCTTGCTTTTAATATTAAGTTACATATATTAATAACTTTCTAAAATAACATTTTGTTTTTACGTGCTTATTAATTTTTTTAAATTAATACTTTATTATTAATAATATTATCATTATTAAAACTTAATTTTTTCCGAAGAAAATTTTCTCCAACTTATATAAAATAAGGTGATTTACAAAAACTGTTCCTGTCCAAAAGACCCAAAACAGCTAGAGGGCAGCCAAAGACTACAAGAACAAACAGAAAATTCTGCCCACTGCGGAGCTGATTTCTCAACAAACGAAAAACTAATACAACTGAAATTCAGAGGGAAATGAAACTGTCAAGAATGAAGAATAAAAACAGCAAGTTTCGGACCATCTACAATCTTACCGAGCTCTTCAACAAACTCAGTATTAAAACTCAGTTTTCAAATATATTTAGATGGGAATGCAAGCTTTCTTTCCCATTTTCCCAGTGATAGATAGACAGCCTGCCTTTTGGCTCCTTTAAAGCCCTCTTTGACAGGGCGTCCGCCTCTTTATTAAGCTCCCGATGAATATGCTGAAAATTGAGATCCTTAAATTGATGAGCGAGATTCTTTATCTTTGATTTCCAGCCATCTAAATTCACCACCTGTAAAACGCTCTTGTTGTTCATCCAGTCGATAATGACTTTCGAGTCCCCCAAGATTTGGATTTTGTCTATTGCCCAGAGACAAGCCAAAGTTAAAGTCGCCCACAAGCCCAGGAGCTCCACCTTGGTAATTGTACCCATGCCACAATTTAGGTACCATTTTGTGACTCTTGAAGTGTGTGATTTGAAGAAACCACCTGTTGAACAACAATTTCCTGTTTGCAAGCCCGCCCCATCGAAACAGGCCAGCGTGAAACCATCTAAGAAGGTAATTTCGCAAACACGGTTTGGGATGGAAATCACTGTGGAGGGTTGCCAAGTAAAAGAGACTGCAATCCGATAAACCATTATTAAAACTTAATATTATTACTATTAAGTTTCATTTAATAATAACAGGTACTCATTTAATAATAATAACACCATATTCATACTCAATGCTTCTTTTGTCCATGAAAGCATCAACAATAGATTTGGTACTAATAACATCGTCTATAGAGACTTCATCCAAATAAGTCATGGCACAGAGAGCCAAGTCTCATTTATTGGCTTTAACAATAACATGTCTCATAATTTCTCATACTTACACAATGACAATCATTGTAGTTTTGTTGATTCCTACTATACATCCATTGTTGGTAGTGGAAATGACGAGCCTTTGGTTTTGCACACATACTAGCTTTGATATACTATGATATAATCAATTGACCACTCCAATATTTTTATCAATGTTTCTAACTACAATCCTAACAACCTTTACTAGCTTGCCTTTTACTGCAAACGATATAGAGTTAGCTACTTTTAAAAATCCCATGATTCTCCGAAATGCCTTGGTAGTTCAAAATAATGCAATGAGAATTGACATGATCATCGATGTATTCAACAAGGAGATGTGTTATTGTAATGTACCTAGGAAGGATAATTAATATAATGTTAAGTACCTAGGGAATTACTTAGGAAGGATAATTAATGTAATGTGACCATACTCATGGAATAAGTCTCATTAAGTTATTTGTGTGTGAGCTCATTAATTGGTGTAATGGGCCATATTCATTGAATAAGGTTCAGGTCCACCAGATAGTTGGTGTTTAATAATTTATGGAACACAATAATGGGGGGTATTTCGCATAGGCTCCTAGCAATACTCTCAATAGAGAGTATATATACACATGCATATCAATATATGGACATGTTGGATTTTGTATTGCAACAAGCATAGCTTGTGGAGTGATTTCTTTGATGAGTAATTGATAACTTGTCTTCCTACATGAAGGGTTTTCTCTAGAATCTTGAGGTTTATTATTGTGTTGATTCATTGATGCGACAAACTAGAGTCAAACGCAGTTTACAACAGGAAAGTAAAAGGCAGAGAAAAGTTATATCTCCCACACGGCAAAAGGCACTCTCATAACTATGAAACCATAGTAATACACAATCCATGGAAAACGCATCGACAGCTATGAAATATATTTTGAGACCAACAAACTCTGTTTCAATGCATAACATATGCAATTTACATCCACTGCAATTCTTTAGTCTGTTATTTTATCTTAGTAGTATTCTATGCAAACCAAAGTGCAAAAAAATGTAACCAGAGATCCAACCACAGATGCAGCATCCCAACATTGCAAACCCTGGGCAAACAAGAAAAAGCACCAAATAAGAACCCAACCAAGAAGCACCAAAAGGCCCAAGTGCAGGCACAGGACCGGAACCCTGCAAAGTCGAATCAAGCAACAATAAACAACATACAGCGAAGAAGGAACAAGCAGCAACCACCCCCCCATGAATGAGGCTCTTCCAATCATGACTGCAGAAACCCAAACGTGCAAATTGCAACAACATGAACAGGCAAGCAAAAAGAACGAGAACATGCAAATAATAAATCAATGCCATGAAAAAAGAAAGCATGGACCAGTGAACCAGCAATGTCGTTGGAGCATATAAATTTTAAAAATGGAAGAAAATGTCTTGTAACAAGCTTGTTAAGTAACCATTCAACACTACCAAGCATGTTAGGTAAACATTTAAGTCTGTCAGAAATGCACTGTAAACATTTAAGAAAAAAATTCAATGTGGCAGGTCTCTAACGTATCCCAAATAAATTCATATATTTTTTGTAACAATAGTTCGAACACCAGAGAATGTATTGCAAAGCCAATCTTTGGATATTCCACCATATCAAACATTGCCATAAATTTACCTAGCATAAAATGCTAAACCAAACATTCGAATTAATGTTAGCATTAATCCACCTTCGACGAATGCATAACAAAATTTATGATTCAAAAAAGACCATATACTACCAAATACTTTGGAAATGCAAACATATTTTACATTGGGAATAGCGAAGGCGGCAATAAGACCTCCAATCCTTTGACCAATCAGAGCTTGACAAACATGATACTTTTTATTATATAAAAATTGATGTTTTCACTTCCCTTGTTCCAACAATAGACAATAGAGAAATATCTCTAGTCAATTGTTGCGCCTCTTTCGTCACCTTAGTGAGCAAAATAGAGGTGTTTGCAAGCTTAGTTGGGTTTGCTAAGCAGGACAGCTGTAAGGAAAAGGGTTAGAGAAAGAAATATAAAAGAACAACTAAGAAATAAACTAAGAAATAAAACAACAACTAAATTAATGAGCATAGGGACATAAGGACAAAAGAAGCAATTAGACCCATGTCACCAATGATAAGGCTGATATTAGTGAAAGAAAACACCGAGAAGAAAGAGGACTATGAGTCCCTTCTTCCTCCAAGGGAGGGCTCTTGGACCCCTACAAATAAGCTCTTCTTACAACTTTGAAAATGAAAATGGTGAAAGAATTCTTTGCTAATCCACTCAAGGGGTGAGATGGATTGTCCAATGCAATGATGCTAGTATACTCTTGATGAGAATAGAGGATTCCTAAAGAGAATAGTGGCAGCATAACTTTGCTATTGAATTCCTTGAAAAATGAAGTGCATCCATGGCCTTTTTATAGCATTTCTTTGAGGTATTGTCCAACTAGTTTGTAGTGTGTAAAGAGGCTAATTAGGGCATTTCTAGGTCTTTGACCAGCCACCCAGTCGAATCCAGTCTAGATTTGAGTATCAAATCAACTTGGAAGCTGAACCAGAAGTGGGTGGGAGGCCGACCACTCTCATAAATGCGTTGTTTCTGAGGTGCGCGGCTTTTTGCGACAACAATCGTGCATCGGGCGCATGTGCATGATTCCTACGTTTATGTTTTGCGCATGTGCATGCGCGTCTTGTGTATTCATAGCGCCCTTTAATTTTGTCACTAGTTGTATAGTTTTTGACCCTTTGGAAATACTTTTTTGGTAATTTTGGTCCATGGGTGACCTCATAACTGTTTGACGATGTTGAATTCTTGTAACCATTTGCGGAAGAAATTTCAGTGATAACAGATGCCCCCTGATGGATGAGGTTAGGAGCATATGTATAGCCGAAATCCATCAATCTTTCTTTTACTAAGAGTGTCATTGTAAGAGAAAGCAATAATGGGAGTGTCAAGAGTTACCCGTTGGAGGGAGAAGGGAATCTGTAGAACCCAACCTTCCATAAGGTGTATAAAAATAAACTGTGTACAAACGAGGTGAGCATGCCCCATGCTCATGTCATGTAACTCAAACAGGAATGAGGTGTTCATGTAGACAACTGCAGCGCCCTCGGGGGTGGTCATAATAAAGGAAAAAGAC
The DNA here is from genome assembly GCA_900067695.1 of Picea abies. Classification (NCBI taxonomy): domain Eukaryota; kingdom Viridiplantae; phylum Streptophyta; class Pinopsida; order Pinales; family Pinaceae; genus Picea; species Picea abies. The sequence continues at coordinate 5,407 of CBVK0100413851.1, forward strand.
AATTCTGCGGAGGAACATGCTTTGAACAGTAGGCAGTGATATCTGTAAGAAGTATCATGGATTCTGTAGGCATTGATAGCCCAGCCAAGTTCAGAGGTCTTCGGAAAAATAGAATAAATAACTGCAATAGTCGCAAACTAAGACCCACCGTAACATGAGAAAGTGTTGAAGTCGAATGTTATGGGGGTCAATGATAGCAGGGAGCAATTGTGGTTCTCCATGTGTCGTCGGAGACCTCTCATTGGAAAGGTAATGAGAGTCAAGATATTGTCACCCTTCTGGAAACTGTGTTGATGTCGACAAAAAGGGGGATGCGACTCCAAGAAGCAAAGGGCTTCATGAAATCTACTAGGTGAGGTTAGAAATTGGAGGAGGTACATGGACGAAGTCAAGATGTAGGAAGACTCAATACTGCCCTTAGTTGGGGGTATATGTGAGGTAAAAGTGGCTGCAACAGTTCAACGAGGTCGAGTGTCAGGGGGACAACAAGACAGGGGATAAGTTGTGCCAGAGGCGGGACAAAGTGAACAAAATCAGAGGGTAGAGGTAAGTGTCATGTGGGATACTCGAAGTATATGGACGATGTCAACAGGGGTAGATGATAAGGATTTCCCTAACCAAGGGCAACATGGGTTGCATTGGCCAAAAAGGGAAGAAGTTCGCCAAAGGTGACGACAAAAAAGGTAATGTAAATGTTGGAAACAAAGGCTTTTTACAATGTACCAAAAAATAAAGAATAATTTGGGATGAGTGTACAAATACAGAAACGGGTGCCCCGATGTAATATGGTTGGCCCAGGTAGGGCGCAATTTTCTTGGAGAACTGGTGGAGGGTGGGGGCCCCATGGGTGGGTTTCTGTATGAGGTAGGTGAAACGAAGGGAATTTGCAGAGGGGAAAACTGATTGTGGATGAAGTGGAGGGTTCATGATACTGCGGAGGTGCAGTCAAAAATAGAACCTTGAAGAGATAATCTAGGAGTCCAGTGGGAAAGCTAGAAAAATGAGGAGAAAGAGTATGTGGTTGATTTGCGACATGATGTAAGACTATTGGGACTCCCATCCCTAAAGGGTTTGAAAAAAATCATGAGTGTCAAAGGTGCAAAAGGGTGCTATGAATGGGACAACTCATGTGGGTAAGAGTGCTACCGGGTGATAGTACCGAAGATGCAAATGGAGGTGGTGGTATTGCAGAGCTGGAGATGGGGATCCTAGAGGCAAATGTTAGAGGATGTGACTGGAGATGCAAGTGAAATTCAGAGGGAATGACTACATGCCAGTGCTGAGTATATACCTGAAGGGGTTGCGTTGATGTATGATGACCAAGTACTTGCACACATGAAAACCAAATACCCGATGTGAACAATATTTGAAGAGAATCGAACATACGAGCATTTATTTGATAATTTTGAATATGAACATGTGTACCTGGTCGGGGTATGAAAAAATGGTGCCCCAGGGGCTCAGGAGGAAGAGTGTCCCGGGGACTGTCTTGATGTAGATGACGGGATGTTGATCCCATGGCTGAAGATGGATTGAAGAATGGACACCCAGAGCTACCGGAATGGTGAGTGGAAGTTTGGCGAAAAGGCTTATATATAGCTGTAGGACCCACATTGCCACCTCATTTGTACTTGCTTCCAGAGTGACTATATGAGAGGTATTCATAGGAGATTTGGAGATTTTAGGAGAACGAGGTAGTTGATCGAGGACTAGCGAGCTTCAGGTTAGTAGTTTGATCTTCCTGCATAGAATTAGGTTTTCCATTTTTGGGCAGGGGTTGTACGGAGGGTTGTACAGGGGGTTTTTGGGATGTGGGCCTACAAGTGCGCGGGCGATCTGGAAATATGTGTGCACAAGTGTGCACCTGCCTTCCGGATAGCTGCGGGGTGCCCATAAGGGGGACTATGGCGCGCATTATGTGTGCGTCTGTTGGCGACACAGTTGCGCATGTGTGCACGGTTGTGTAGTGGACAGACGCACTTTGATGCACACCTGTGTTCGTGACAGGGTTGTATGGAGGCACCCCTGTAGGCTGAGCATGTGTGCCTGTGGGATGGACAAGCGCACCTGAGTGCACGCCTGTGGAGTGGACAAGTGCACATACGTGCGCGCCTGTGGGGTGAATAGGCACACAGGTGTGCGCGCCTTGGGGGCAACGCTGACGGGTGTAAAACTTATCTTTTGGATGTTTTTTATAGTTAATGTGGCTGACTTAGGACTATTTTATGTGGTTGCAAGTGATCATTTTGCACGATATCGATTGGTTGGCGAAAGCGGGATTGGTCCCAGCTGAGAGATGTCATGGCTATTGAGGAGCCGGGGGTATGTGCCACTTTGGCAGCCTGTGGGCTGCTGAAGTTCTTTGAGTGCCCGTTGATACAAGCGCGGGAGTATCTCCTGCAGTTCCTTATCTGGATGTGGAGTCCGAACCTGCATTGTTTTATGGTGCGGGGAGAGCAGCTTGCATTCACTGCGGTGGAGGATATATATTTTTTGACTGGGCTCCCGTTTCAGGGAACGCCCCTAACGACGGAGCCGGTGTTACCTACTGACATGCGTTAGTGACAGTGGGTCGGAGATATTGTTCCAGGGTGAACTTTATGTTGGGCTCTGTCATGAGCATCGGGGCGATGGATGCGCTAGCACATCACTGTATAGCAGCGATGATTGTGAGGGTGTACGAGTCCCTTGCGACTTAGCGGATCAGTGGTGGTCAGCTGAGTATTATGGAGAGGGTACTGGCCAATGAGCACTTTGCCTAGGGGCTTACACTACATACCAGGATGGTAGGGTAGCTGGATCGTTGTTGGTCCACCGACACAGGGGAATTTTCATTTGGGTCCATCCTAGTAGCCTAGTTTTTGGAGAGGGTGCCTATGTTGTGCCCTAGGATTTTATTGGGCACTCCTGGGGTGCGAGAGCTGTGACTGAGGCGGTGGTCAACTATTTTGCTTCGCCACAGTGGTGGTGAGGGCGGCCACTTCTTCATGGCTGAGGCGGCGCAGGTGTGGCTGCAGATGCCGCAAGTGATACTACAGTTTCCATATGCTGGTGTTGACTTCTGGGGTGATCTGAACAGGGTGCTACCTCCAGGGGAGGTTTTTGATCATCGAGGTATGTTGATGAGTTTGATATATATTGTTTGTTTTTGAGATAGCATGACATGTGTATTTGGTATAGATGTTGATACTAGTTGTTGTGTGTTTGTATGTGCAGATGTGGCACCTCGTGGGCGTGAGGTTGAGTTGTTGAGGGTGTCGGCTTGCCAGGAGCTGGGTAGACCGTTGTAGGGAGGGCCGTGGGTAAGAGAGAGACGTCGGTGGGAGGACGCCGAGGCAAGACCAGTTGAGATTGAGAGAGAAACAAGGAGACATCGGTTTGATGACCCAGGGGCCAGGCCATCACATGCTCCTCTGGTGGATGTCGAAGCATATTTTGAGAATATTCGTCACCACCTGGAGGTGGTGTTACAGGGCGTGCCTGAGGGCATGTGGTCACGTATCCAGGATGAGGGCATCCTGGAGCAATGTGTGGGGGTTCCGCCACCGTGGCAGGCCGTGGTACGACGAGCAGCAGTAGCAGGTGCTGCTATGACCAGACGGTTACCTCTTGGTCCGGAGGGACCAGTAGTGGGTGGGGGACCACCGCCTGAGGGAGGGGCAGGAGGTGGTGCTCTAGAGGCACCTTGAGTGGTGCTCTATGTATTTTTGTATTTTTGTATATAGGCTGGTGAGCCCATTTTGTACCAAGGTGCTTCACTGGTTTGCAGATACTTGTATATTTGTATGTAAACATTTGGATGACACTGTGGACCGACTTATATATACATGAGTATACATTTTTGAGATCTATGTGATGTTTACATGTGTTTTTTTAATGTGTTGATGATGTCTAATCTATATATGTTGTGACAGGTTTTTGATATGTTTATGTATGTGTAGAAGTATCTTGATGTGATATATGCCAGTCTAACACAATGTTAGCTAAGTTATCTTTAATTTGATTCAATTGAATATGTGTACATGTAATGAAATCAAAATGTCGAGATAAAAGTCTAACCTACAAGTATTTGTGAAAGAGGCAAGGATCGCGGACGTGGTACACATTGTTGAGTTGGAGAACGACTAGTTGAGAGTCGAGAAAGATGCTAAGGTGACAAATACGATGATGCTGGGCATCGGCGAGGAGGCCAATGACGGTAGTGTATTCGGCTTGGTTGTTGGTGGCTAAACCCAAACATATGTTGCTCGAATGGAGCAGTTCATGTGAGGGGGTATAGAGGGCCCAAGCTACCGAAGCAATATTTTGTGTCCAACGGCTGGTGTCGTCGGCATAACCAATGTGGTAGGCTGGTGGAGGAAGCATCTGTCAATAGCACAAATGATGGTTTAGATGTGAGGGATGGAAAAAAGATTAAAAACACTATAAAAGAAATAACCTAAAGTAGAATTTCTACGCTTAGGCATAAAATTTCTTTAAGTATAACCCGTTGACGAGTTCTTTGAGAGAGAGGCCTTTGGGAGAGGCTAGGATGTATGCGCCTTTGGTGATACAATGTTGGATAATGTATGGGCCAGGCCATAGTGACTCGAATGTTCCATGACCAAAGGTATCGTGAGTGATATCGTAAGCAAAGACAAGGTCGCCTTCGTGAAATGAGTGAAGGTTGACATGGCGATCAAAGGTGGCCTTTGACCATTTTTTAGCTGCCTCATTGTTCTGTAATGAAGATCGACGATCTTCATCCAGGGACTCTAAGTTCAGCGAGCACTTCTCCCTTGGAGTAGTGTCGGGTAATAGCTCAATTGTGGTGCGTAAGGTGGGGATTTGGCACTCGATGGGAAGAGTGGCCTCAACTCCATGGACTAGATGAAATGGTGTGAAACTAGTAGCGGTTTTCATAGCCGTATGGTAAGCCCATAGCGCGGAAAATAAGATATGATGCCAATTGGACTTATGTTTATTAACCGTGCATTGTAACATGGTCTTGGGGACCTTGTTAACTTCTTTGACCTGTCTATTAGACTGAGGGTAATATGGTGAGGAAAACTTGTGGGAGAAACCTAACCAAGATGAGAGTTCGATGAAAATCTCATTCTCGAAGTGTTTCCCGTGATCAAAAACTAGTTGGAGTGGTACTCCAAAGTGGGATATGACGTGGTTAAAGAAAAAATGTGTTGCGGTGTCAGCGGTATTATTGAAGGTGGGCATACCTTCCACCCATTTTATGAATTAATCGACTGCGACAACAATGTATTTGTGTCCATTGCTGGAGGGGGGATTACAAGTCATGAAGTCGATGCCCCATTTACAAAAAGGGTCGACAGTGATGACTGGATGAAGAAGAGCAGGTGGTGCTCGTGCTTTGTTGGTGTAAAGATGACATTTCTCGCATCGTTTCATGGAATGAATTCAATCGTGAAACAAAGTAGGCCAAAAGTAACTTGCTCGAATGATTTTCTGAGAAGTGGACATTCCCAAAAGATGGCCCCCACAAGTGATGCTATGGCAGTCGTTCAAGACTCTATTCGCCTCGTCAATGGTCAGGCATCGACGAAGAATGGTGTCGACCCCTCGCCAGTATAAGATGTCTCTGATGAGGAGGTAGCGGGGATCCTGGTGGCGAATATGATGACGATCATCTCGTGAAAGGTAGTTACCTAACTTTTGAGTTCGGAGGTAGACAAGGAGGTCGTCGTACCAAGGATCATCTGAAGTGATGTAAAAGAGATGTTCGTCGGGAAAGTCGGTATTGACGGGGGAACTGGTAGTGTCAGAGGGGAAGGCCGTGACAAGTTTGGTGAGGACGAGAGATTTCTTTCTCTTGGGTGTTGAGAATTCAAGATCGTACTCTTGAAGGATAATGATCCATCGGGAAAATTTTCCATTAATTTGTCGACGACTGAGCAAGTATTGCATAGGGTTGGAATCTGCTACAACCTTAGTTGTGCGAAGAAGAATGTAATGATGCAGTTTCTGGACTGGGAGGATGACTGCAAGGGCTAGTTTTTCTTCGTGTTTATACTTCAAGGGTGTCCCTGAGAGGTTTTTACTAATGTAATAAATGACATGCTCACGATCGTCGTCACCGATTTCAATGAGAACTCCTACTACTGAGACAATTGATGTTGATATGTAGAGGATATAGTTGCGAATGTAGTCGGGTGCACTAATTAAAGGGGAGTTGGAGAGAACCATTTTAATATCGTCAAATGAATTTTGGGCATGTTCATCCCAGTGAAATGGGATGTCGTGGCGAAGTAAGCGAAGGAAACTATGTGCGCGAGTGCCATAGTCTGGGACAAATCATCGTAGAAAGTTAGCTTTTCCTTGTAGGCTCTGGAGTTGACGTAAATTCTGGGGAGGTGGAATTTCAGTGATGGCTTGGACTTTGAGGGGGTCCACGGTAATACCTCTTTGAGAAATGATGAATCCAAGGAAGCGCCCCGCGGTGATGCAGAACACGCACTTGAGGGGGTTCAAGCGGATGTTGTACTAACAACACTGTTGGAAGATAATCCATAAATCATCAAGGTGTTGGGTGCGTTTCTTGGATCGAGCTGTGAGGTCGTCCAAGTATGCAAGGATGATATGAGCCAGATCGTGAAAAATGTATGTCACAGCCCGTTGGAAAGTTGTGTCAGCGTTCTTTAAGCCAAAAGGCATGACATGATACGCAAAAGTACCCCAAGGGGTAGTGAATGTGGTTTTGTACTGATCGGCTGGGTGAATTTGGATTTGATTATAACCAAAGAAACTGTCCATGAAGGATAGAGCCTCATGGCTTGTGCAGTCGTCTATAATTTGATCGATGAAAGGCACTGGAAAGTTGTCTTTGGGACATGCGTGATTAAGATCGCAAAAGTCCATGCAGACGCGGATAGTTCCCTGTTTTTTATTAACGAGTACAGGGTTGGAAACCCATGAGGTATAGGCGTTGGGGTAAATGAACCCAGCTGCGCATAATTTGTCAATATCAGCTTTGATGGCCGCTGCTTTGGATGGGTGTAGTGGTCGTTGTTTTTGACGAACTGGTGTAATGTCGGGACAGGTGTCGATGCGATGTTCGATGATAGAGGGATCAAGGCCAGGCATTTCTGTGTATGACCAGGCAAAAATATCCGGATATTTCTAGAAGAGGGCTTTATAGGTGGTGATTTCTTGAGGAGTGCAAGCGGCTCCAATGGTAATTTCCTTGACGACTCCATTTTTTATGGAAATGTCGATTTTGATGGTCGGGGAAATGTTGGCCATGTTGCCTTCTTCAAAAGCATCAGGAGCAAGAATGGAGTTGTTGAACCAGTCAATATTCCCTGATGGGATAAAATCCTTGGTTTCGACCGCGTATATGGGGTGTTGGGTAGGAGGCGTGGAGGCTTCCAGTGGAGAGAAGAGCGCTCGGTGGTGTAGCGCATCCCATGGGTAGTCGGGGGTGTTTAACTCTTCGAGTATTTCCTCATCACAGTGGAATTGGAAGGAATACAAGGGGTCGTGAAGAGTGATATCGATGATTGTTCTCATGTGGATACCCCCTGGTGATGAAGAAGCAGGGGAAATGATGCAATGAAATTGTGATGGTTCGCTCGACATAAACCAAATATCGAAGTACTAAGGAGTACCCATGGTAGTTGGATGTAAAATTTTTGTAGGGAAATGAACGGGAGAATTGGGGAGATTTGGGGGTGAATCCTCGGATAGGTCATCCAAGAACCACGGAGGCGTTGGGAGGGCCTCGGGTTTGGGAGAAAGGATATGAAGAATCTCTAATGATGAGGTAAGGTCAACCGTCAATTCTATAGGGGTTTGAATCAGGGTCAATTGGCGTTGCCTGTATTCAATGATCATAGGACATTGGTATGTAAAATGATCTAAGGATTCACATAGAGAGCAAGGGCATCTCATACGTTCATTGACTGAAGTTGTGACATAATGGATGTTAGTCATTTTTGGTAGGGATGATGTAGCTGGATTGGGTTCGCTCTGGAAGCTTTGGCATACTACGACTAATGTCTGCCAGAAGCATGGCAGTGCTGGGAAATGGTGTGTATAATGGCCATATTCTGAACATATAACGCAAGCGAATTTGGTTCGTAGCCCTTTACTACTTGAGTGAGGGGCGATAATGGTAGTACTTGCTATAGTGGCGAGTGTTGATAGAGTTTGATTGAGTGGAATCGAGTCTTGTAACTCTGGTAGAGATGGGCAGTTGTTGGTTTGGTGTCCATCTTTCTCACATAGCGCGCAAGGGGGTTGGACGCGCAGGGGAAGTGGAGTTGTGGGCTCCTTCTTATTTCTCCTTCCCCCAGCTATGGTAGGGAGACTAGTGAGAGGGGGTGTAGAGGGTATGGTGGGAGTGAGTATGGGAATCGTCATTGGGATTCCTTCTGTTTGGGGGGGAAGGGATGGTCGAGGGACCATCTTTGGTGGATGTAAATACCAAACTGGAATTGCTAACACCATATTAGTGAGGGTAATCTTTGTGGCTACTTGGAAAGCTTGTACTCCAAGTGGAGGGAGAAGAAGGGAATTTGAGTAATGGCTTGGGGAACTGTCTCCTAAACTGGGATATGGCCTTGGGGAGAGGTGAAATCATGGACTAGTGGGGTCAACAAGTTCATAGGAGGCTCATGAGGAGGGAGCGCTGCAACTAGTGGGACGTCAGATATGATAGAAGCCTCCCTAGGAGGAAGGGTATCCTCTATGTTAGTTTTGTTGGATGATACGATGCATACTTGATTGGAAGGATGAAGGAGTGGTGGTGCACCATGGTAAGTTCCTAACAATGATGGGTCTTTGAAAATCCCAGGACCCATTTCAATGAGTGGGTATGCGTCATGACTTGTGTGGATGAGAGGAAGAATGTTATCGATGTTGGCAGAAGGGTTAGGCTCGTAATGTGATACTTGGTCAATGGTAATGATCTTCCCTTTATGGGGAAACATCATTGTTCGAAAGACGGAAGAGGCAACTACCTTCATAGCGTACATGTAGCTACGACTGAACAAGATATTATAATCGAGTGGGGCGTTGATAACTTCAATGTCGATGAGAATAGTCTTTCCCCCGAGTTCTACGGGGACATTTTGGAAGATCCCTTCAGGAGACGATGGTCGTTCGTCATAAGCTCGTAAGGTTATGGCAGATGGTATAAGTTCGGGGAAACCAATTTTCTGCCATACAGACTTGGACATAATGCATGTGGATGGACCTTCATCGATGATGCACCGATGAACTGTAATGTTCTGAATTTTCACTAGGATTTGAAAAGCGATCAAAGTGGGAAGGTGAGGTTCTCCGCTATCGAGATCAAATGTAATGAGTCGAGTATCTACAGGGTGGACTGCTCCCAAGGTAGAAATTAATGATTTCCGTTGAGTGGGACAGGTTTGAAGGACTTCTAAGACTGACATGGCAGTCGGGGATTATGCTAAGTCATCAACCAAATTGTAATTATGAGTTGCACTAGCCTGTGGGTTGTGGACATTTCTGCGCAATGGGATGTAAGGGATGCGAAGAGGTGGTTATGTGTTAGGGTGAGGGATCACCAATGGGGGTCCCATTGGTGTGGGGATTGTTTCTGTAGGAATGGGAGGAGACTTATCGGGTGCATGATACTGATGATTACGTGTTTGCAGAAGGATTTCTTCCTCACTGGTGAGGAGGATGGTACGATCTGCGGGGTTGTTTGAATTGAGGTATTGTCCTAACTAAGGTGGGGTAGGCCGTGTGTCCTGTTGGGTGTTTATCACACCTTGGTGTGGAATAAGATTCTACAGCACGGCTGGGGGGGGTTGTTGCACATATTCTTGTGGGGCCTACTGAGGGGCAGGCGGTGCTGGGGGATGTGGTACACTGCCTGAGTCTTTCAGCCGTTTAAAATCAATGATTTGGGGGAAATGATGAGTATAATGACCGAACTCACTACAAAGGGCACAAGGGAATTTGGTTTTAATAGTATTGTGATTTCTCCCTTGACGCTTGTTGTCATTGCCCCCCTGGGGGTTCTAATTCCCTTGGCTCTGGTTGCCTCCAGCCGGTTGGTTTTGTTGGGTTGATTCCCACCTTGGCCGGGGTTGTTATTGTTCATGTTTCTTCCTTTCTTTTTGGCATTATTCGACGGATGGGTTGGATTTTCTGTATTCAGTTGTTCGAAATTTTGATATTGCTGAGTGGGAGAGGGTTGAACAAAATTCACTCCATCGTGAGGGTGTCGGGGTGTCATGGGCTGTGGAGGACCAGGAAAGGGAAAGTAAGAATTCTATTGGGGTTGGGACCCGTAAGGTACATAGCAAGGCATGGTGCTTTCGCTAGTACTCATAGTATAAGTTGAGGTAGAGGGGGTACCAGAACTTGTCTAGTTAGGTGGGTGTAGTGGGGGTGTTGGTGGTGGCCCACTGATGGGTGGAGGAATAGAAACAGGGTATGGCTATTGATAAGGGGGCAGGGGGTAATAAGAGGTTCCCCCATACGCCGACGGATATTGAGGTGTGGCATACATTAGTGGTGGTTGGGGTTGAGGACTGTGGCGTGTGGTATTACCAATCAATCCGTCTGCTGAGTGAGACATCCTGGGTTTGTCTTGACCAAATGGCACAGGTTTAGAGAGGTCAGGAAGTACTGTGTATAAGTACCCTGATTGTGAATAGCTGAGGTCGTATTGTTGAGCCTTACTGATGGCTTCCTCTTTGGATTGAGGAAAGGTGGAAGCTACATCTTTACTGTGGAGAGAGACAAGTGATCTGAGAAACCAGTCCAGACACTGTTTTTTGGTGGTTTCAGCTTTGCACAAACTACGTCGTCTACGCCACTTGTGAATGTGATCAGGGATATGTGTGGCTGAGGTTTGTTTGAAATTAGAGAGTAGTTCAAGACCATTGTCATGGCGGATTGGTAATTGGAAGAAGGTCAAAAATTCTTTGGCCAAGGACTCAAAAGTTGCATGGGACCCTGATTTTTCATCTATATACCATTTGCCAGATGGGCCAGTGAGTGTGCATTGAAATAATCATAGTCTGATGGAATCATCCATAATGTTGTTGGAAGAGCACCATAGGTGGAAAGTCATGACATGGTGGTAGGGTCATCTCTTGCCTTTCCTTCAAACTTGGGGATGTCTAAAGGTAGTTTGGTGGGCATTGAAGGCCATGTGGGGTCATGCAATATAGGATCATTGGTGAGTTTGCTTATATCTGGTATGTTAAGAGAGGCCAAATATGGCATCTGTAGTGGGGGGGGGAGGTTTAGCTCCAGCCATGGTGTGAATGTGTTGTGAACCTGACCTTTGAGGGGGACTAGGTGGGTTGGTACTTCCCCCTTGAGAGGAAGTTGGTCCTCCTCTTCTGTGTAGAGGAGAGAAAGTGGACAGAGGGGCTTGGAAAGTGGACCCAAGTAATGTGGAACCAAGCAAAGTTGATCCTAAGACAATAGCACTCATAGGAGTGTGTGAAGGTGGTGCAGATGAGTTGGCAAGACTAGGAACTCCCCCTAAAATAGGAGGGAGGTTTAGTAAGCATCTAGAACGACGGGGGTTCTATGGGTACCCTATGATGTCCGACTAGTTGAGTGGATGTGTGCAAAAATGTGATGAGAGAAAGTAAACAAGAACCTTTTTTGTGAATTTTGAACTTTACACAATTATATATATCTAAATCAAAATGTAATCAGAAGTGCATCATACTTAAAGTGTTTTGAAAAAGAAGCATATATGTGGATAAGTGGGTTTTATCTGCATGGGGAATCAAAGAAAACAAATGCTCGTGTCCTAAAAGATGTAATGTCTTTCATCTCAAATAGTACTGGACCTTCCAATAGTACTCAACAGTGGGGTCTAAAGTCACCAGAAGAGAAACTAGTGAAGGATGAAATAATCAGTTATAATGAGGGGTAAAGGGGGCATATCCCGAAAGAGCTGGCGATATTTCCCAATAGCCACACAAAATACGATAAAGGTGCAATTGCAGCCCACAATTTCCACCTGGGTAGATGTCCTAAAATTTGGTCACTAGGTACCTCAGTCAAAGTGCAGCATTTAGATTTTCGGCCTAAGAAATGGATCACGGGCTGGATCTCGTCCAAGAAGAGGGTGCCTCAAGGGGGGATGCACAGAACAATCAGACCTCAGCCTTCAACCCTTCATGGGTATCTCCCTACCTTATGGTGTTAGGAACACTTGACTTGGAGGATTTTCAGTTCCCTATTTGACAACTTCTATGGTTTTAACAATGTGAGAACCAGATAACGGGGAGTTATTTGGATGCCTATCCCCAAAATCCTACCTAGAATAAAAAATTTCTTTTGGCACCTCCTATGGAGGAAAACTTAGTGAGTTTTTAGAAAAAAAATTAGATGTAGTTGTTTGAGAGGTTGGGGGTGTGAACCAACCTCGTTGAAATTAAATGGGAGTGAATAGTTTCGTCAAGAAAAGGGTGGGGTGTTTCAGAATCCCTTTGGAGGAAACTTACTTTGATCTCCACGTTTCAAGAAGAAACTATGTGAGTGATACATGACTTTTGTGTGTGAATGAGTGAAAGTGTCCCAATGTTTTAATGAATTATGTGTCACCTTGCTGCATGTGGACTTCGCTTGGTCCTTACAAGTGTTGATTACCTAATTAACTAAGTGCCTTTGGTACAACCTTGCGTAATTCAAAAGTCCCTAGGAAGATAGAATGTGGACATGTGGGTCCGTTACTATTTCTTTAACTCCCTATTGTGATGTAACCTAAGAAAATCTTTGAAACTATCCTAGATTGTGATCATGTGGGCATGTATGGGCCCGTTACATAACCTTTAAACTTCCCAAGTGATTTAATCTAAGAAAGTAAATTTCAACACTATCTTATCTTTGTGGCATGTGGGCATGTATGGGCCCATTACAATATTAAGATGTGTTTGAAAAAAAATAAACTAAGAGGAGTCCCAAGAAGGGTTGTTGTCCTCTCCTAAAGGTTTTAAACTTCTTAAGGGAGATGAAATTGTCCCACAATCTTTTTCTAATTCTCAACGTCGCTTGGAAACACGAGAGAAGAGCATACTAAGAGATTGTTATCCAACTTCTAGTCCCAATGCAAGTTAGATGTGATTGCAAATGATTTCCAACTTATATTTTTAGTCAAAGCAAGCCATCCATGTGGAAAAAATGAAAGTAAAAGAGGAAATAATGATTTTAAACATCCTAAGTGCCTATGTGTTTAGACTAATCCCTTTATATGAAGAGGGGACTAAGTGTGGTGCAGCTTAAAACATGCATGAAATCACTTTTAAGAAGGCTAAAGGCCTTCCCCAAATCTCAAAAACCTTACAATGTGTAATTTTAGCACAGGTGCGCAGGTCTCAGTGGAGACAGAGGCGCATCGAGAACATGTGCGCAGACCGCAATGAGCTAATGGGCGCAGGAGCGCAGAACAGAACTGTGACTTAGGCGCATGTGCGCACGATGCGCATCTGTGGGCCAAAAAACCCACACACAGATGACACACGGTCGTGAATGAAAATTCTAGATGGAATTCTCTTAATTCAACTTGGAATTGGATGTTTAGCAGGTTGACTTAGGCCGGTTAATGCACCTGCAAGTTAAATAAACCAAAAGAAGAGCTAGAAAAACCCAAATGGGGTAGGAAATTGATACCTTACCCCAGTGGAGTCGCCAATCTATTGCGCCTCTTTCGTCACCTTAGTCATAAAAATAGAGGTGCTTTCAAGCTTAGTTGGGTTTTCTAAGCAGGACAACTGTAAGGAAAAGGGTTAGAGAAAGAAATATAAAAGAACAACTAAGAAATAAA
>CBVK0100413852.1:0-19185 GCA_900067695.1 Picea abies
CGCAGGTTTAAAACTTACAGTAGATGCTCAGACACTACTACTCATGCAAAGAATATAACACATACCCAACACTTGGGTCCATTACCCAAACCTAGGGTCTCCAACTTCTCATGGCCATAACTCTCTAACCGTGAGGAGTTATGTGACGTTCTACATACCAACGGAAATGGCATGACAAGAACTATCCATATAGGATAGTTTCCCTGACAAATTCACTATCCTTCATCTCATTATTCCAAAATTAAGCATGGATTCTCTTACACCACAAAGCATCTTCCCGTGAGGGCTTTCAGCATAAGGGGACCACTTTGGAGTTCATACATATTTACTTCTTATCAACCATGAAAAAAAAATAATGAGTCATATTTACATCAAACAATATTGGTTCCATTACCCAAACCTTTGTGCTATAGGTATTTCTTCAAGGTTTGACATCAATGACAACCAACCTTAATAAAAAATGCCTCCAGTGCCACCAGAGCCACCCGCAGATGCCATTTTGTAAATGATGGGTGAAGGTGAAAAAGATGAACTAGCCGAATCAGACAAATTTCTCTTTAGAGTACCTTTTTGAGTTGACAAAACAACATTTATTCTTCCTATTTCAGTGATAGGAGTGATTTAAGGAGATACACCTCTTCTTCTCCTAGAGATGTGAGGGTTTAAGGACATGAAAATAAGATCAAAACTTTAGGAAAAAGAAATTTATAGCTGATTTCTAGGCTACCTTTGCCTGGCCTCCTAGCATTATCGAACACTTATGTCTTGTTCAATTACTGCCCACGAGCGTTCAAGCTCATCCCGGGTGTTAGCGGTTTCTAATATGGTATTGAATAAAGTTAAAGCAATGATGGTTTGTTCTTTAAGATCGTACTCAATATTGGGTTGCCTTGTAACAAGTACTATCATGAGGAAAAGAAAACAGTTAAAGAATAAAAAATAAAAGAAGACATGTTCAATGATAATCACAAATACAATCAACCAGAGAGATTTGGAAGATCTCCCCAGTATGGTTGCCAAATAAATGTTGAGGAAAATGTATGAATTACCTTACTCAATCATTTTCAAATCTTGACTGGCTAGGACAAGATAGTCAGAAATATAACCCTTGGTGTTTTACGCAGGACCCCCAGGACCCCCAGCCCTCAGGCCGAGATCCACTCAAAAGGATCATTCTGTCAAATTCTTGAGCCAGATTGGCTCTTTCAATTCCCTCTTGGAATCTCCAATTTCTCGATCCACGGGTCCTTCTCTTTCCCTCACAGTCTTCTGCACTCAACCGTGAACTTCCCTGACTTAATTTCGGGTTTTGGGATTTTCGGATCCCTGATGTCACGAGAACCACTGTCCCCACGATCTCTCGATCACCGAATCGTCAAAATGCCGAAACGCTTCAATGACATTTAGCCCCCAGGGCTATCTCCTTGGTCCTCATGACTATTATTCCATATGACCATCCCTCATAAGACCGTAGTCCTATACCCTGGCCTCTTCCTTACCTTTCATGATTTCGGGCTTTCAAATGCCGAAATGCATTGGACCCCTTGTCCTCAGGATTCTCGATCCTTCAAATCCCTATTTCTAGATATGACGTTAGCTAGGAAACCCCTTTCGAGATTTTGCAGTTTCAAATGCCGAAATGCTCCGAACGTCTTGTCTTCAGGATTCACGAAACGCCAAATTTTGATATGTCGATGGACTCTTGATCTTCGCCACGTGTCTCAACAAATGGATGACTCAGATCTGTTTGGTGGTTTTAATTATGGAGATTCCTGATCTCCTGTCCTCGAGACTCCCGATATCCCAATCGCCGAAGTCCCGATATCCCAACACCCTCGGGAATTTCACCCTCCTATTCAAGAAGTTTAAACCTCGTGCAACTTCTGGCCGATCCAACGACTGACAGGTATTTGAGTGAGATCAGACGACTCATGATATCCTCTTCTGTGCGCTCCTCCTGTTCTCCCTGGACGTGAGAACCTTCCAACAGTCCAAATTTCTCTTCCTTAGCCTGATCTGACGGCTATTGTGCTTCCTTCCTAAGCATGTGTACACTTTCCTCCCAAACTTGGAATAATTCCAAGTATCCAAGGCCTCAACCTTTTCCTTCTTTCTTCTCTGCGAACTCTTCGACTTTGAGTTTCACCACGTACATGAAAGCGCTTACTCCTCTTGAGATTCTCTTCAAATCCTTGAATATTTCGACCTCTGCACTCCTGCAGAGTCTTTCACACGAAAGTGTTATCTGTCCTAAGATTTTCAAGCACTCAGATATCTTGGGAAACAAATATGTCTTCCTTCTCCCTCAGATGGGGAATGTAATTCCCTCCTAGCTATCCTTGCTCAAGCAACTTATTGCTGAGTCTGCAGGGTGTTCAACAACCCTGTGAAGGTCCCTCTTCTTGAACTCTTCTTCAAATTCAAAAATCAAAGAGTTCTTTTCTCCTATGCTTATATGCACACCTACTCAATGCCCACTTGGTAGAGTATCTTCTCCCAGAACTTCCAGTAGTTCTGTCCTCTTCTGTGCACCTATGCACCCGCTCAATTCCCACATGGCAGAGCTCTTAGAATCCTTAGTGATTTTGTCTTCTATCTGAACTCCCAGTAGAGTTCCTCCTCTGTGCACTCCTTGCACTGGCTCAATTCCCTCCTGGTAGAGCTTCACAGAACTCCTCATAGGTTCTGTATGCAACCATGTTTTCCTCCATAGCCTTGCCTCCAAGGTATTCAGAAACCTTGAGGTCTTCCTCCTGAGATGTTGACTTCAGTTTCTGTGCTCGTAGCACATCTTTGTCTGAATCCATAGAATTCAGAAGTGCCTCAGTGCACTGGTATTCAGAGACTGCAGTGCGTTGTCACGCCCTCCTAGCATGAAACCTCAAAGACCTTTACCTGAGATCAAACATACTCCTGCAAATGAAAACCTACAGCATACATCTACAACATACATTCATATCATATGAAGAACACTCACAGACATTCATTTAACACATGAAAGATGCAGGAAAAACTGTTGTTTTCATTAAAATGGAAAATTCATGTTTGTACAAGGTGTTCCTGAGCAAAGCCTGTAACAAGGTCTCAGCTCTTCTCTTCTGCTCTCTACTTGCAGATTCTCTTTTATGCTAACCCCCACAAAATGAGACACAATGTTCTTTTTACCTGAGGGGGCTCTTCCCTCCAATCTACCTACCCTATTCAATTACATTGAATAGCTATCTAGTCCGCAGATCAGATCTAGATCTCATCCTTAAAAACATTTAAGGCCTATCTACGTATGCCTACACAAAGGCACAACTCTATGGCTCAACAACCTAAACATTTAATTCCATTCAATTACATAGATTCAAATTTTAAATGAGGCCACGCCTCTCTTCAACAATTGAATGCATGCGCTTGACATGGCTAGCTGGCTGGCTATTGATGTGGAGAGATGCTCCTGCATCATACTCCTCAGCTACAAAATCATGATCTCCTGCTCATGAGCTTCCCATCTCAGCTGTTGAAATCCTCTTGGATCCCAAACAAATATCTGGAGTTGTTCATCTGCTCCTTCTTGCTGTCGTTGCTGCTTCTATGATGTTGGTGTTGCTACTCCTTTTCTGCCCAGCTTCTCCTTGCTGGAATTCTTTGCTAACCTGATCATCAACTCTCAGATCTCCTTGATCGCTTTGTCCAACTGCTCCAGTGGCTGGCTCTGTTCATGCAGTCTCCTCGGTTACAAAAATTTTCAGCACATGGGTAGATCACTATGATCTCCCATGTCTTCTTCATCTGCTCCTTCCAACTTCACCTGTTGGATGTGCATGCCTTGCACTATCACCATTTTCTCCAAGGATTCAATCTACTCATACAGATCAACAAAGCTAATGATGTCTGCCTCTTCTTCTTCTCCTTCTGCAAACTCCCATGTTGCAGTCCTTTCAGCTTCTTGGCTGAAATTATTGAGCCATTCCTCAGAATGCTCATCATCTCCTTCTGTTTCTTCTGCTGTCAGCTTCAGTGCTACAGCTTCCTCAGCTTTATGACTGAAAACATTGAGACACTCCTCAAAATTCTCATCTTCCTCTTCTTCTTGGGCATCTTCAGATATCTGCTCCAATTCCTCCTTGACAGTCTCAGCTAGCTATCCTTCTGTTGTTGTTGCATCTACAACACATATTTCTGCCTCCTCCTGGGCAAATGGTAGGAATATTTCGATTCCCCCAATCATTACAAGGATCCTCAGATCCTCCTCCTTTGTCAGCTGCATCTGCTGATCCAAATCCATCACTGAGTTCATCTACTCTGTCAACTCCTCAGGCTGAATCCAACTCACCTCTGAGTCTATGAGACCCTCAAATAGTCTCATCTGCTCATCCCTGCTCACCTGGAAATATGGGATCTGTTCGCTACTTCCCTGGCATATTATGAGATCAATTGATCCCATCTTCATCATCACTCCTTACTGAATTGAACTCACCTCCGAGTCCATGAGACTTTTAGACAGTCTTGTATTCTTATCTCTGCCCACCTGGCAATATGGGATGCTTCCATTGCCCTCCTGACAGTCTTCGAGATCCCGCAGTGACCTCATTTCATTGCCCAGCTGGCAATGTGAAATTCCTTGGCTATCCTCATGACAGTCTCTGAGATTCCGTAGTGACCTCAACTCTTTTCCCTTCTGGCAATTAGGAATTTCTATTCTTCCCACCTGGCAGTTCTTGAGATCTTTAGTCGATCCCCATTCATCCTCAAAATCACTGAGATCTCTCCAAGCCTCTGGTTCACATATCAGAACCATTTCCTTATGTCTGTTGAGGTTTTTAGCATACCTCAACCATCCTCTTAACAGCCTACACTATCTTCTAACCATCAAATCCTTGACTGGCCAATTTGCTTTCGCCTTCCTCATGGACCATTTGTATACCCACCTTGATTTGGCTTTCTACTGCATCTTTAATTCAAGCTCATCTATCCTTGCATTTTGCTGCATCCGCAATGCAATATTTTCTATCTCTACCTTTACATCAGCGAGATCTTCATCTATATCTTCTTGGCTCCACAACTCTAAGCTTTTCCTTCTAGCATATCTATGGCCTTCAGTAGCCATGTTGTTGTTTTTTTCCTTCCTAGCAAATCTGCTATTTTTACTATGTAACCTTGAGTGTTCCCAGCTTCCTCAACAATCTTCTGACTGGTTATGGACTATTTCCTACCTGCAAACAAATCCTTACAGAGTTTCAGTACTCTATTTTCTTCCTGCTCCTTCTGTCTCTGCAATGTACAGACAGAATCCACGCTCTAATACCTAAATTGAAGCAGTGTATTAGAGTGCTCTTTTATCTCCTCCGCCTCCCTTTCTTCAAATATATAGACAAGAATCAGCTCTGATACCAAAAATGACGCAGGAACCCTAGCCCTCAGGCCGAGAACCGCTCAAAAGGATCATTCTGTCAAATTCTTGAGCCAGATTGGCTCTTTCGATTCCCCCCTAGAATCTCCAATTTCCCAATCCATAGGTCCTTCTCTTTCCCTCACGGTCTTCTGCACCCAATCGTGAACTTCCCCAACTTAATTTTGGGTTTTGGGATTTTCTAATCCCTGATGTCATGAGAACCAATGTTCCCGCGATCTCCCGATCACCGAATCATTGAAATGTCGAAATGCTTCAATGACATTTAGCCCCCAGTTCTAACTCCTTGGTCCTCATGACCATTATTCCATACGACCATCCCTCATAAGAACACAATCTTATACCCTGGCCTCTTCCTTACCTTTTGTGATTTCAGGCTTTCAAATGTTGAAATGCATTAGACCCCTTTTCCTTAGGATTCCCGATTCTCTGAATCCTGATTTCCCGATATGATGTCAGCTAGGAAACCCCTTTCAAGATTTCGCGGTTTCAAATGTTGAAATGCTCCAAACGTCTTGTCTTCAGGATTTGTGAAATGCCGAAGCCCGATATGCTGATGGACTCTCGATCTTTTCCACGTTTCTCAACAGATGGATGACTCAGATATGTTTTGGGGTTTTCATTATGGAGATTCCCGATCTCCTCTCCTCGAGACTCCCGATATCCCGATCGTCGAGATCCCGATATCCTGACACCCTAGAGACTTTCACCCTCCTGTTCACGAAGTTTAAACCTCGTGCAACTTCTGACCGATCCAACGGCTGACGGGTATCTAAGTGAGATTGGATGGCTCACGATATCCTCTTCTATGCGCTCCTCCTACACTCCCTAGACGTGAGAACCTTCCAACGATATAGATTTCTCTTCCTCAGCCTAGTCTGACGGCTGTTGTGCTTCCTTCCTGAGCATGCGCACATTTTCTTCACAAACTTGGAAGAATTCCAAGTATCCAAGGCCTCAACCTTTTCCTTCTTTCTTCTCTGCGAACTCTTCGACTTTGAGTTTCGTCGCATGCATGAAAATGCTTACTCCTCCTGAGCTTCTCTTCAAATCCTTGAATATTTCGACCTCTACACTCCTACAGAGTCTTGCACACGAAAGTGCTATCTGTCCCGAGATTCTCAAGCACTCAGATCTCTTGGGAAACAAATCCTTCCTCCTTCTCCTTCAGATGGGGAATGTAATTCCCTCCTGGTTTTCCTTTCTCAAGAAACTTATTTTTGAGTCTACAGGGTGTTCAACAACCCTATGAAGGTCCCTCTTCTTGAACTCTTCTTCAAATTTAGAACTCAAAGAGTTATTTTCTCCTGTGCTTATCTTCACACCTACTCAATGCCCACTTGGTAGAGTATCTTCTCCCAGAAATTCCAGCAGTTTTTTCCTCTTCTGTGCACCTATGCACCCGCTCAATGCCCACTTGGTAGAGCTCTCAGAATCTTTAGTGATTCTGGCTTCTATCTGAAATCCCAGTAGAGTTCCTCCTCTGTGCACTCCTTGCACTGGCTCAATGCCCTCCTGGCAGAGCTTCACAGAACTCCTCAGAGGTTCTTTCTGCAACCGTGATTTCCTCCACAGCCTTGCCTCCAAGGTATTCAACAACCTTGAGGTCTTCCTCCCGAGGTGTTGAATTCAGTTTCTGTGCCCGCAGCATTTCTTTGTCTGAATCTGCAGAATTCATAAGTGCCTTAGTGCACTGGTATTCAGAGACTGCAGTACTCTGTCACGCCCTCCTAGCATGAAACCTCAAATACCTTTACCTCAAATCAAACATACTCCTGCAAATGCAAACCTATAGCATACATCTACAACATACATTCATATCATATGAAGAACATTCACAGACATTCATTTAACACATGAAAGATGCAGGAAATTTTTTTTTTTGTATTAAAATGGTAAATGCTTGTTTGTACAAGGTGTTCCTGAGCACGGCCTGTAACAAGGTATTGACTCTTCTCTTCTACTCTCTACACGCAGATTCTCTTCTATGCTAACCCCCACAAAATGAGACACAATGGTCCTTTTACCTGAGGGGGATCTTCCCTCCAATCTACCTACCCTATTCAATTACATTTAATAGCTGTCTAGTCCGCAGATTGGATCTAGAACTCATCCTTACAAACATTTAAGGCCTATCTACCTACGCCTACAGAAAGGCACGACTCTATGGCTCAACAACCTAAACATTTAATTCCATTCAATTACATAGATTCAAATTTTAAATGAGGTCGTGCCTCTCTTCAACAATTGAATGTATGCGCTTGACGTGGCTGGCTGGCTAGCTGCTGACGTGGAGAGATGCTCCTGCATCAGTTTTATAGCCTCAAAAATATTCTCTCAATCTGTAAGTATTAATTACTAGGATCAAGGATGATTTATTTATGAAAAGAATGTTAAAATATAAAATAAAATTTATATAAGTTTCTGAAATATATACATATTACAGAAAATAAACATGGAGATCAAAAAGAGAAAACTAACCAAGTCATCAATACACAAAATAAGACAAAATAGGAATCTTATTTATTTCATTCTGAGATATCAAAAGCTTTTTTCTCTTTACAAAACCCATGTGAGGGCATGCACCAAAGTCTGATTTAGAGATACCCAATGAACACCATACAAAAAGACTCTGACAATCAAGTAAAACTGAAATTTATAATCTATATCAACTTGCCACAAAATGCTGCCAATTTGACTCTGCAAGATATTCTTTATCAACCATGAAACTTAAGTCACAAAAAAATAAGAATACATAGACTATCAAGGACGGATCAACACCTCTAAAACAAGCGTCTAAAAGGTTTGGTTCAGTCTTGAACCCTACTGTCTACAATATAACCCTGTTGTCACACAAAGAATTAGGCTTTGAATCAACTCAAGAATGAATGAAAAATGAAACTATCTTATGAAACCAAAAGAGCAAACCTCGGTCTTGATTTCTCCTTCTATTCTTTCCAAATAAGTTGAAGTAGTTCAACTACCTTTTTTAATTAAGTTAGTTTGAATTAACTAATTAGTTTAGGAGAGGTAAATAATAATAATATAGTTAAGGGTATTTAATTAATAATAACTAGGTAGGTGGGACCCATTGTGACTCCCTTAAATACCTTCTTTTCAAATCATAAAATATAACAAAAAAAGGACAATCATTTAAACCACATGCCAACCTTGTAGCTCCCTTAAAATATCTTTCAAATTATCTATTTAAATATCATAAATAATTTATATCATATCCAAAAAATATATAAATATCCACATCATCCATATTATCCATATGATCCAAAAAATACCAAAAACGAGCTTGTTGTCCCAAAATTCTGAAATCATTAACAATGTCTTCATCAACTTAATTCATAAAGACAATACTCCAGGACATACTCTGGGAGACAATTTTTCTTTTTTCATTGATGTCCCCCTTTGATTTCCTAGAAGTAGCCCATAGTTGGTTAGAACCTTGGGGTTGTATCTCACTGATAACATGGGAACATTCATCTTTCAAATGCATGTGAGAAGACACAAATTTTGAGGAATCATCTGATGGAGAAGAAGGGGAGGCAACTGATTTGCCTTTATCTTGCACATGGGGAACATCAATTTTTAGTCTTTTACTAGCATGTGAGGATTGAACAGGTGAATCAGCATGAGAAATATGGACATTAGGATTGACAGGTGGTGGGAGAAGCAATGATATATTGGGCCAGCCATGATGGTGAGAGACAATTGGATTGACAATCTCTTGCCATCCATCATTTGCAGGGACTTCTGGTTGCAAGGACACATGAGGAGGAATGGGAATTCCAAGGATGTTCTGAGGATGGAACAGGGGTCTCTCTGGCTAAGGGTGTACTATTCCATAACCAATCTAGTTAAAGAACCCATCTTGGAACAATTGGTTCAATTCTTGGGGATCAACATCAAAATGAATGGAAAGTTTAGTGCTTTTAGGACCTTTGTTCCAATTTCCCTAACCTCTGTTATTTCTGCCATGGATGCCCCTACTGAAGAAACTCATCTGGTAGTAGCAGGTCGTCAGTAAATAAGCCCTTAATAAACCATACATGACATTCTTCTTGCATGAATCAAAATTTGGCTTAGAAATTGACATGAGATACATGCAAATCCATCCATAGCAAATCATTTAACAATCACCAAGTGAACAAGGGTTTATAGGGTTCATGGGACATATGGAGGGACTGTAATTAGCGAAAAGTGGTATAATGATAGGGGATTAATACACGAATATTGTTTAGCAATTAATTAAACAATCTAACTGTGTAATAAAATATCAAAATATCAGTCACCAATCATTTCTGTTTTATCTCTTTGTCTCTTTTGCACAGATTTTTTTCTTTTTAATTTATTTCACAAAACAGGGATGTCATAAATGAAATTGGGATTATGAGGGGAATTTAATGAGAAAAAATGTGGTAGAATGAGAGGGAAATAATATGGATATTTTCCAAATAAAATAAATCAAAACATGCAATCAAACATATCTCTGTTCTGACCTTCAAGATTTAACAATATTCACTTTTCAAAACCACAATTTAAACTATTACTTCCTTTACAAATTGCTTGTTGACTTCCAAACAATAATCTATATTACCAGAAATATTTAATTACAACAGCCTTCGTATCCATATAACCTTTATATAACATTCATAACAAACAACATTGCGATCAATATGATAAACCACAATAACCCTTTTAGCCACAACCATTCATAACTCCATTTCCAAATCCTTTTAAAATCAACAAGAATACGCACAGTGCTTACAATCATTTATATTCAATAATTATTCTTTAAAGCCAATAGGAACATGCACAATATATACCACCACTTATGTCCATTATTTAAACACTTTTCAACACAATCAAACTAGGCTTTATAACTCTTTATCGAGCCCCAATCAATTTCCACAAAGTTGTCTTTTAAATACAATCAACATAACATTTGAACCAAATAACATGCAATACTTCAAGCCTGGGCTTCTCATAAAAAATTAGGTACGTGCTTCTTCCAGAATTTCCAAACAAGGAACACAACTAAATCGTGCCCAAGTAACCAAGCACACATAGTGCTCCATCAACCATTGACTGGAGTAAAATGATATCAATATAATATTTAGGGTTTAAAAACAACAAGTGGAGGATAAGAATAGGTGGTTCAACCAGAGGGTTAAGACCTCGACAAGTGCAGACAACTCATGCCTTTCACCATTTACCACAAAACCGTAACATGTAACAACACTCTCATCTGTGAGGGTTACCAAAATGACAGACTGTCAATTCCAACAGGAAAATGAAATGATGCCAATCTATTAATCAACATTGTAATATGAGAATCCAAGCACAAACCCACATAAAGCATCCATGATGCTTCTATCAACTTCTAGGTGCATCAAGTTCAGACTGTGCAATCTTTTTCAGACCACTGTGTTAGTGAGGCATAGCAAGGTATTTAACAATGCGTAGTTTCATCTAGACAAGGCACAAGTTACTTTAATCTTTCATCACTTCACATTGCAACCCTCAGAGTCAAAAATACTAGCCACAGAGACGAGCATGGAGTGGGAAACTTAAACAAATAGATGTGTTATGACAATCCATAAGCAGGATATGCACAAATTTCATAGCTTTGGAAATCCATGATACTCAATTTAAATAGAGGTGCTAGACTCAAAACCCAATCTATGACCGAGCAGGCTTCACTGCCATTTTTATCAATAAACCCAGGTAAAGATTACACAAAACAAGGAGAGAATAACCATTTCTTTTTTAAAGTGCTAGTAGTCCAGAATAGTCACCATAAGAAACCACAAACACAACACCAGTACACAATTCAAATATCTCATAACAACTTAAAAAAAAACACAGACCACGAGTAATCCTGAGCCAAAAGTTGATTCAGAGGGAAGATTAACCATCATGGATGGAAGAGTAAGAAACTCATACCTGGAAAAAGCTTGTGCGAGGAAAAACAAGACTGTATATCTCCTTCACAGTCAAACAAAGAGAAACAACAACAACCACTAGAGCCAAAACCAAAATGCGATAATGACTAGGGTGATAGGCTTGAGGGGAGTTTGAGTGACGTGTAGTAAATGCACGTTGCTTCTCCCTTCCAACCTCATTCAATTCAATGAATGAGCCAATTCGATTCACCATAGCACTAAACAATTAATCAACCACATATCCATTTCCATATCACTTTTTCATAGTGCGCCACCCCTTTGTAATGTCAAACTCTTTAAAATAACAATGTGATAGAAACATTACCCCATGTGCAACCACTTATGAAACTCAACAAGGTGCATAACTATAGTAGAAAGGGTCAAGTGCACCCATCCTTTGTCATAATAATAGATAACATTAGAGCTTGAGTATAGTTCTTTTATTTAAAAGAGCTCCATTATTATCTTTTATCAAGACCATTTAAACCAATTAGTGTCATGCTTAATGCAATATCAAAACCAAAACTGCCAATAATTCTTTCATCCACAGGGAAGCCTTACCTATTATGTGAGAGGTCATCAAAGCCATCTAGTGCCATGTATTAATCAACCAACCATCACATGTTACCACAACATTTTAAACCATGATTTGAAGCAATGAACTGTGGAAGACTATGTTGGTACCATCACATAATCAAACAAAATATAAGTGCAACATATCCACCATTGCACCACAAGTCCAACAAGGGGGTCCCACCTACTAGTTTATTATTAATATAAATAATTAATATAGCTTGGCAATCATTTGTGAGCTTAGTATTCATCGTTGCGTTTTTAAGCGTCAACACCCAAGACCTCGTCCAAGTGTGTCAAATGTTCAACCCACGTCTTGTTGTATATGAAGATGTCGTCGAAGAATACCAAAAGGTACTTCCGACAACTATCCTATGAAGATGTGATTCATGCAAGAATGGAATGTAGTTGGTGCATTGGTCAAACCGAAAGGCATGACCAAGAACTCAAAGTTCCCAAAATGACATCAGAAAGTGGTCTTCTCTATGTCCCTCTCTCTAATGTTGATCTAATGGTAACCTTACCATAGATCTATTTTGGTGAAGAAGACTGCCCCATGTAGCTCGTCCATCAACTCATCTATGAACGAGATGGGGTATATGTTCTTGATCGTATTCTTATTAAGGGATCGATAATATATGCCCATCCTCAATTTTCCATCCTTCTTCAGTACCAATACAAATAAATAAGAGAAAGGAATCGTGTTGGGCCTGATGTGCCCCATCATAAGAAATTCCTTGACTGCCTTCTCAATCTCACCCTTGAATTTTTTTGGGTGTTTATAAGGTGTGGTGATCACCTGTGTTTTCCCCTCCTCTAACTCAATAGTTTGCTCAAACTATCTATTTAGTGTTCTCCCTAGTGGTATCAGTCTAAATAATGGGTCATACTGACTTAGAAGTGCCCTAATATCTAGATGATACTGCTCTCTACCATCTGAATCTCTCTTGGTAGTAATCAAGCACTCAACTGCATATGCTACATCACCATGTTGGAAGATTCTCTCCATCCTTTTTGTTGACACTGCTCAAGGTGGTAGACATGCCCCTCAACACTACCCTCAATCCATTGGTGTCTGGGAAATTCATAGTCAAGGTCCGGTAGCTCACCTGAATCTCTCCTAGTGAATATAATCCTTGAACACCCAATATTTCATATGTATATGATAATTCAACTACATAGAATGTATCTGTCACTGTGTAGTTAACTAGCTTGACCTCTAGGTATGGAACCATGTCCAAGCATGTCATGGTATACCCATCTTCCATGGATACTATAAACCCCTCAAACTCCTCAATGCATAACCCCCTCTGGGCTACTAAGGCTGCATCTATGAACTTATGGGTTGCCCCACTATCTACCAATGTTGTGATGCATTGTCCCTGTACGATCCCTTTGAGTATGATAGTGTTATACCTGGGTACTATTGAGAGGGTTGCTATGGTACCCCCTTTCACAATCCTACGAGGTTTTGTTTCTCCCCTCACTAACAGTTCTACCGATGGCTAGGGTTTCTTTGGAGGATACTCTGGATCCTTGTTGGCACAGGGGCATACCTAGGGTTCAATGCTTCAACAACACACCAACAAAACCCTAACTACCGGCCCTTTTGCAAACACTTGCAAAGCAGATGAAGTCTCACTCGAGGTAGAGGCAAGGGGGGGTTGTAGGACTCAAGTTTCTACAACCTAGATGGGGCACTGATCTGTGATCACAATAAGTAATAGAGAACTTATCTTGGCCCTTGGGTATGGAAGGAAGTGAAGATCAAGGAAGAAAAGGTAAAATGAAAACTTTGCGGAAGACACAGTGATTGTCACTGGGTCGAAGTGAGCAAAAGAGAAAAAAATACAGAGCGAAGCAAGGAAAAGTAATCCATTGGATGAGGATACCGAGGATGATAGATTAGCAAGGAAGAAGGATTGTGGACAACTCAACAAGAAGAAAAAGCCATTGTTGGATTCTTTGGAGCACCGCGTGAGAAGAAATGAAAGATAGGCTGGTGAAGCCCAGAAAAGGCGGGTCAAGTTGACCTAGGGTTTTAGACACCTAGGGTTTTGGTATCTAGGGTTTTGGAACCTAGTCTTCGGCCTAAGACTGTCGGTGATCTATTGTAATGTATAAATAAAGGTCAAGAGGACCTAGGTTGGGTTGGTACGATATTGTTGTCGATCTAGTTGTAGTGTTATGAGATATTATTATATTGTGAGAGAGAAGTGTTGAGTGTGAGAGCCTTCTGGTATTGTAAGAAATTCAACTGGGTGTGAAGGTTAAGTCTTGCAGCTGGGTGTGTAGGAAGGGGAGAGAAAGAGAGAAGAAGAAAGAAGATCTTCTAGCTGAGAGCGTAGACAAGGACTGTATGCTTTATCTTAATATATCATAAGCATAGTTATGTGGATGTATCCTTAGAGAGAGGGTGAACCACGTATATTTTGTGTCGTGTGTGTGATTGATGATTTGATCTCTGTCATTTTTATATTGTTATTTGCATTGTTGTATTAGATCAGATCTATAGTGTGCAAAGTAGATCAAGGTTGTTAAGTGATATATGTGTGTTGCATTGTTCTAGATCCACTTGATATTTCCCTTGGTTGTAGACATCTCTGTCCTGGAACCCCCCCATAGCTACTTCAGGTGAGACTGCATCTACTTTGCAGGTGTTTCCGAAAGGGCCAGTAGTTAGGGATTTTTGTTGTGCTCTGGAGCTGAACCCTGGGTCTGCCTCTATGCCAACAAATGGTTATGTTGCCGGGATAGGAATCTTCTTGAGGGAATGTCAAGGTGGTTTCCATCAAAGATAGAATTTCAAAAGTAGATATAAGATCAAGAGAAGGACTTCGTTGAAGCCCAAAACAAGAACCCTAATCTGAGTACAGAAGAATGGCTAGGAAGATATATCTTCACTAACATACACGAGATATTCTTTGGAGGAATCCATCAGGAGCTATACAATTGGTTAGCCAGGTTAGCAGATACCCAGTTCGAGATCAGATCTAGACCTCCTGTGGTTTGGACGTCAGCGCTAATAAAGAAGGTTAAAAGAGTCAATAATGTTGTATCATGAGTCGTAGATCACTGGTTCGATAGCACCATTGGAGGGTATATCACTGATTTTGTTGTTGACATAGTAGAATCGTATATCCAAGCTGAGAGATATTTTTTCAAAGAAACCAGAGGAAAATTTTTGCATTTTCTGAAGATAAGAATCAAGATGTTATTGCATGAAAAGAACATCTTGAATATATAGTGGATTGGTTATATCTGAGAAGGCTAATATTCAATAACTCAGACAGCGACACAGAAGATGGACATACGCATAGTGGGAGAGTATTCTAAGGGGTTAACCTTGAGAACTTGTTTAAGAAAAACTACGGGGAAGATGGTTTCTATAGTGGAGAAGAGGTAGATCTGATAGATGAAGAAAATTTAGAACCCACCAGAGAAGAAGAAGGGGAAGTTAAAGAACTTCTTTGGAACAAGCCAGAAACCTCCGGAACTACGCAGACTATTGAAGTAAGTACTATTATTCCTCCTGTTGATTCAGCAGCATTAAGCAATCAAAGTAATCAGAGTCACCAAAGCATTCAGAGCAATGTCAATAGTAATCCACCACATACTCAGTTAGGAAGCCTAGGGATATCTATGGCATATGACATGAGGCTCCTTATCTTTAGGGGAGATGGATCTGAAGATCCTGACCAACATTGGTGTTGGTTGTGGAGCCTGATTATCTTCTTGATTCAGAGGTCTTTTACTTTTAGCCATGTTTATAACCTATGAAGTATTTACACCCTAGAAGTATGTACACTCTTCCACGTGGGGGAGTGAAGAGGGGGGGTACCCCCTCTGCAGGGTCTGGGGGGGCTATCCCCCCAGCTGAGGGGTCTGGGGGCAAGTGGGCCCCCAACGGGGGTTCGGGGGTGAAGCCTCCGAAGGAAAAATTACCTTGTAAATGTATATTGTAATTTCATTGTAAATCTGGACCATTCATTATAAGGTCGCAGATCTAACAATAGAGATTATGTTAGGGTTTTTTGTCCTAGAGGGAAATCCTGTTTTATGAGGGAAATGTATTATGATTATGGTTGATGGTGAATATTGTATTCTGAGATAGGAGACTGTGAGAGAAAGAAGAGGAAGTCACAACAGGTTTTGCTGTAGGTTGCATCCCTTCATTTGTTGGATAATAATAAAGGAAGGACCTAGAAATTTCTCTGGTGGACGTAGCCCACACTGGGTGAACCATGTAAATATGTGTCTCTATTTTATTGTGTATCTTCTTTGTTTTGTTCCGCATTTGTTTCATTTTATTTCTCCACGGTCCTATTTTTCTAACAATTGGTTCCTATGTGAGGTTGTGTGGAACATTAAGAATGTCACTGACGAGGTTGTCAAAAGAACTTAGTTCAGTACCGCTCTAAGGGATCGTGCGTTGATATGGTACATGAAGCTTGTCCAAGGACTTTCATAGCCTAAGCCACTAAATGAGATCAAGAATGCACTGATTGCAGAATTTAAGAAACCTAAGTTGGAGTCCCAATGTATTACAGAGCTGAAAGAGATCAAACAGAAGGTAGCTGAACCTGTTTGGGAGTTCAATTAGAGATTCAAGACCCTAACAGGTCGATTGAACTTTCAGATCCCATATGAGCAGAACAAAGAATGGTTCATTGCTGCCCTTTTACCACACATCAGAGTCCCCTTGATGCAGCAGAAGATTGCTTCATAGTCCGAGGTGCTGGAAATCACCATGAAGCTTGAATCAGTCGCTATGGGAGAATCCAGCTTAGGTATGAGCCAGATCCTAAGTCAGCTAACTAGTTTGTCTTTGCAGGTCAAAGATATGAAGAAGGATAACGGAAAAGACAAAAAAGAAGACATCTGGTGTGTCATATGCAAATCAGAAGGCCATGAAAAGGAGAATTGTCCCATGTTTCATGAATACTTGGCCTTGGGATCTCTGATCCCTTTGAAGCAAGTCACATTACCCTGGTGCAAAGTATGCAGAAACAGACATTGCTTTGGTGAGTGATATTACATGTAGAAATACGTTTAGACACCCAAAAAATTATATTTCACATTTTGTAAGTCAGTAGGACATGATGATATAGATTGCGGAGCTTATGATCTCATGCATGAAAGGTCAAGAGACATATACAAGATCCAAGGTGAAGTACATCAAGAAGGAAACAATGCGCAGTATAACTCTCTAGGAAGAGGAAACTTCAATCCTTGCAGTGGATTTATAGGATGAGGATGAGGAGGAGGTATGGGTTGAGGCCAAGGACAAATAATCTGTTACAACTGTGCATAGCTAAGACACTTATCAAGAGACTATCATAATCTGTGTACCACTTGCAGTTATTGTAACTCTTTCGAGCATGTTATGGAGGAATGTCTTGTGCTACTAGCTAAGCCTCAGGAAAGACGAGGACCTTAGCAGAACCACCAAGTGCAACTGATATATACTGAACCTCATGGAGCATACCCTAGAGTCATTGTTATTACTCAAGGAGGCACTTCTACAAGAGAGGATAGACTAACCCAAGGAAAGACTATAGAGGACTCAAGAATCAGGAAACCTACGGAGAAGACTCAGGCTTTCGATGCAAAGAAAGAAAGACAAATATTCGAGGAGGAAAGACAAGAGTTCAAAGGAGACCAAGGGTCTTCATCAAAGACATGACCTGAAGTAAGAGAATATGGAATGCCTCAGGCATTTGATCAGTTGACTTCGCCGAAAGAAGGAAAAGAGGTAAGTAAGCTCATGGAATTTTTATACACTTGTATTAAGTTAATTCAGGATGAGAACGTTGTACAAGAGCTACAAAACTTAATCAGGTAGTATTAGATAGGGAAGATAGACCCCTTACTGAATAGGGTAGTACACCAAATTTCAATAAAGAGAAGGACAAATAAAGAATTACACTTGAATGCTCAAATAGGAGAGTATGACATAGACTATGTAGTCCTCGACTTAGGGTTAGAGGTCAATGTCATGACAAATAAAACATGGGGATTGATGGGAAAACCCAAGTTGATCTATTCCCCTATCAGACTTAGGATGGCTAACCAGCAAGCTTTCATCCCATTTGGATGGTTGGAGAATGTCCCTGTGGACATCGACAGAGTCCGAACATTTGCATATTTTGAAGTAATTGAGATAGTTGATGACAACTGCCCTTACCCGGTGTTGTTAGGTATTAATTGAGCCTTCAATAATTCCACTGTAGTTTATTTAAAGAAAATATGTATGACATTTGAAAAAGATGTCCTTAGGGTCATCTCACCTTTAGATCCAGATGAAGGTCAGTGATACACAAAACCCATCAGAGAGGAAGATCATGCATTCGAACTAGAAAACATATACAAAATGACAGCCAGACAACAATACTGCATTAACCCTACAACATATGCATACTTAAGCTGGCGAAGTGAGCGTGCATGTTCATCAGATTCAGAAGAAGCACTAGAGAACTGGAAGAACTAGATGTATGAAGTATCTACAAGAAGATGTGCTAGATTAACCAGAGAGGTTCACTAGATCGGCACAACAGTGAGTAACTTACCCACATTTTATGGTTTGAACCCTTTAGAATCATTCCTATCAGACTTTGAAACAAGTGTACCAATCCAACAAAGATTGTTGGCAATGGATGAGGCCCTGAAAGCCACACCAACAATATAGTGGGGGACACATAAAAGAAATGTCACATACTGAATACAATGTCGTACTTTGATGACAACACGGTTCCCAGCACAAGAAGAACGCTACGAAGTAAGGTACACAGGCCAAAGCTGCCCAAAGGACCATGTGTGAAGTTGCGAAGAGGCCTGGGGCGATATCCCTCAAGAACAGTGAGTGCACAAATTCATAAACACGCTTGATACGACCCCTATCAACTGGTACCTTCAAGCAGAGTTGTGCCTCATCACCACAGATTGGGAAGGTGTTAGCATCAGAAGTCACTCCTAGATTTCAGCAGAAGCAGAGCCCAATGCCCATCAATTTTATGTCACGAATAATTTAATGGGGTGATCGAATGGATAGAGACCCAGGAAGATATCGCTCTAACTCAGAAAACCAAGCCTGGTATGTAAAACATAAGAGGTCTTGATCTAACTCCTTTCAGTGAGTTGATTAAAAGGCAGGAAGATAGAAGACTGAATATGAGAAGTGAACAAGACTACTTTGGGCATCAGGCCTTGTAAATTCTAACCTTGTACAATATCTACTGCAAACTAATATTCAGAAAA
>CBVK0100413853.1:0-19185 GCA_900067695.1 Picea abies
GCTCTTCCGATCTCACATATTAACAAGGCTGTAGGTACTTTGGAAGTATAAAATGTGTCCATTTCTAAATTTTTCTATGCATGGATGCTAATTTTTGTTCTTCTGTGTGTGGTTATCCTCATCTCTGAAATTATTTTGAGAAGGAAATTGTAGTTTGTGTCTCATCTCTGATATGGTTATTCATT
Organism: Picea abies; assembly: GCA_900067695.1. NCBI lineage: Eukaryota > Viridiplantae > Streptophyta > Pinopsida > Pinales > Pinaceae > Picea > Picea abies. Next base: position 186 of record CBVK0100413853.1, read on the forward strand.
GGTTTCCAGGTCCAAAAATGAAGAATATATGACACAACCAATGTTATTGAGGGGATAGGATTAATTGAGAAAAGGATGAAATATAGAATTTGTTGGAAGTAATTTCCAGCACAAATCCTCTTTGTTGGTTGTTGCAAAATATTCTAGTCATTGTGGGGAGATACTTGGTGAATTATAATAGTTGATTGTAAATGTTTTTACTAAATGTTCATGACAGGGGTCTTAGTTTGTTGACACCTAGAGAGATTGAAATGTTTAGGCATGTTGTTGATTGCAATTAGTCATACCACAAATAGATAAAATTTATATGGAGTATCTTGTGTTGTTAAATGTGAAACTCATCTATATGATGTTTTGTCCCTCTTTTGCTCTATTAATATAGTTATAATCTTAGAACATATCATCCATGTTGTGGTGTTTGTTGAGTTATCATTTGAAATTCCAAAAAATTCAATGTTCCTTTGATTTTCTTATTATAGGTTTAAGGAATATCCCACAAATTCTACAAGAATGTATTTAAGCCTACCTTTCTCTGTCTCAATAGATTTAATGTCTTAAAAGATATTTAGTGCATCCATTTTCCCATGGATCCAATTGAGTCTAGGTATAATATGGGCACCTTCATCTTTCCAAGCAACATTAGTATGTGACTAAACCATCATCCATACACTCTAAATCTGAGGAAGCTATTGAATTTATATTAAATCATATGTTCTGTTGGGTAGCTATGAATTGATATAGAGCTTAACTTATCCAAATTCATAGTTATTATGAACCCAGGTAGTCACTTGAATTGGTTCTCCAGCCTAAGCATTGGTAGCAAAGTGAGTGGAAGCAAGGATGGGCCAGGTCTTTTAGAGCCATTCAAACCCTTTATTTATTTTCTAGTGATCACGCATGTTCCTAATTCCTAAACCTAACCCCAATTCTTCTCAGGGTTCAAATTAGGATTAAATAAAATGAAGGATAATTATCTTAGCACCCTCCTAACGTGGAAATCATCATCCCATCAATTCTTTGCAAATTGACTGATAAAAAAATTACACCATTGCGGTGAAGCAAACTTTTCATGGAAATATATTCAGATATGGATAAGGGGATAGGAATGGTGCGTGATATTTTTCTTTCCTTATCAAAATGTTATCCCCTACCATTTATTATGGATTATTATTAACCATTCAAATCTCTATTGTGTTTCAATGTAATGTAACAAAGATCTCTTTGCAATATTACATATCAACAATGTAGGAGTAGGAGGGGTGAGGAGGGGTGAGATTCGACTAGGATCTACTAGAAAGCATGAGTTTGATTTCAAGGAATAATTTGTGTGGAATTTATGAGAGGTAGAGAACAAATAGAAAATGACGTAATGGAACAAACAACAACATACTCGAACAAGTTTGGATCACACCTGATTCCATAGTTCCATGACAATATGAATGGGGTAGAGAGGGATCGTAGGCATATTTCTAGAGTTGTATAGGCATGAAAAGGGGGGAACATAGGAGGAAAAGAGGTCCAAGGGAAGAGGGAAAGATAGTTTGAACACCAGCCACCCTACATTAAATTCTACATTCGAATACCCATGTTGGAAAAAGAGACCAGATGACAAGATGGAGCAAGCGAAGGAAATGAAAAACAGAGACTAGATGGTGGGATGGATCAAGTGGATGGGAGAATCGGAGTCATCCCATCTCTAGTGTTTGGGAAGGTGTTGAAGGGCCTTTTTGACGCGTCATCAATGAGAAGGGAAGATATAGTCCAAGGTTGTCTAATTAACCCAAGTCATTTGGAATAATATACCCTGACATGTTTTATGGCTATGTTATCCAACTAAGACTCTAAAATAACTAAAAAAAGATCAAATTGACTAAATGTATAATACTATCAGTTGACACACTAATATGATTACTTATTTAATAGTAGTATTATATACAATAAATATATACAGAATACAAGGTTTAAATCAAGCCTTGTGAAAATGATGGTTTAAACTAATGAATCAAAGTTTAAAATAAGATGCAGAAATAAAGGGGATTGTTTTTTCAGCATAAATAACAAACGAATGAATAAGATTTAGAAATGATGTAACTATAATGAAAAAATCATTAAAGTTTGAATGATGTAATAGTTATTCATTCTTAAAGTAAACAAATCAAATAGCAAGAAAACTAACTAACCTGATGCTGATCAACAGTAAAGAAAAAGGTACTAAGCTATATTTGTCTCTCTACGTTGTGTAAGCTCCACTTAACCTATTGTCAAGTATAAATCTATGACAAGAAGCAAGAATGATATTTCCTTAAGCAACTCAAGGAAATTCTTTGTATTTCGAAAGCAATTTATGATAACAGAAAGACAAGCAGATTTCCACTCATGTAACTTTAAATTGTCCAAAAGATGAAGATGAAATCAACTTCAATCACTGGCAAATGGTATTATCAACAACCCAACATTCGATGTAAACTCAAAATGTATGGATAGACGATTAGTCACAAAGATTAAAAGAACCAATGGATGATGAACAATGTGAGAAGTAAACACAACATGAAAACATAGATGTAGAACAGTCTAAAGCTAATTCAATAGAGATAAGTTTTTCATGCCCAGAAACTACATGAGAGCCAATAATCACATCATAAAATCTACAATAGGACTAAAGCCAAAAGGTAAACTGCATCCCATATATTTTTCAAAATATTAAGCCCATCATCAAGTCCAAAAAGAATTGCCATTATTACTGGTAAAGCACTACTATTTAAACCAAATTCATAGTATGTTTCTCATATCATACAAGATAGAGACAGATTTATTTTAACAAAATCATTTACTAAAAAATAACCATGAAGATAGGTCAGTTGAGACAACTATTCAAAATAGTTACATCATTCAAATATTCTTGAAATTGTTTCTCAAAAATGAAAATTACATTTTTTTGTATTCCCAACTATTAACCCGTTCCTTCAACCTTTGCACATTGATCTGCTTCACACCTGAGAAAAGAAAAAAATAAATATCTTGTTGAGAAATACTAAGAGGGGGGGGGTGAATCAGTATTTTGAGCAATCAAATAATTTTCTCTTTTCTTTAACTGAAAACCTTAGGCTACTTTGTAGAGACCAGCTATTGTATAGTCTTAAGAAAACAAGAGTGCATCCAGAGATCTTATTATGAATATAATTCTTTCTTAAGACATTTCTTCATTCATCAGATGTCTAGTAAGCAGTAATCCAGTGCAGTAATAACAAAATAAACCAACGCACATGAGTAAGACACATGAACACCAGGATTTAAGGTGGAAACCCAAATCAGGAGAAAACCACCGCTACTGGTGTCTCTGTCTTCAATAATTATTATTAAGAAAATGTTTTACAACATTGTACTAGTGTAGACTCATACTAGTACACAGGCTTCTACCTGCAGAAGGCTGCGACCTTCTCTCGTTTACCAACCTTTCCTGGAAGGGAGCTTCAACCCCCTGAAAATAGCACCAGTTTCTACTGGCAGGATGCTTCTACTGAAGGCTTTAACCCTCATACTTGTTGTTTCTACTGGTAGGATGCTTCTACTGAAGGTTTTAACCCTCATACTCGTTGCTGATGACGTTTCATCAATTTTCACACTGGATCAGGAAGTTCCAACCCTTTGTACAATTGTCAACAAACATATTTTGCCCAAAACTTCAGAATATCAGCAATAACCTAGACTTCAGAGAATATATGCATTCAACATCCTTCGTCAGAAATCCCAACTGTCATATGCACCTTTAATGTGAATGACCCATATTTATATATATATATATATACACACACTTTCCCCTTTTTGTATTGATCTGTAATAATATGTGTTGCAGAGCAGGTCAGATCTATAATAACTTACCCGGATTCATATGTGTTTTATGCGCTAGTTTTCATGACTTCATCCATCGATTAAACTAGGAATTAAACATCATCTGGCCATCATCTTCACAGGTGCACCATCGATTCAGATATCTCCGGGATTATACACACAGATATCTCCAGAGGAGATTCGTTTTATTATCAACCTTATTTCGCACTCGCGCTTCTTCATGATACTCATCACTTTATATAGTTTTCGCCCTTATTAATACCATGGGTCAAAACCATTCAACGCTAATGGTATTCCTTTGGTTTACTCCACGGGGCTCTTTAATATTGTTAAATTCAAAATGAAACCCCAACCTTCGTACTTCCATGTACGAATCATCCCAAGGATAATCTTTGTCTCCGCCACATAATATTCTAAACATTATTGTGCCATTGAAAACCCCAGCAATAATATATAACCATGTAACCTTTCAGTTCGTTCAACGTTAATTTTAATCTTCGACTGGGGGGTTAAGATCTCGACATAATATATAATGAACCAATAATGCGAAGGGAAATCAGGTCCCACATAAAACTTTGAATTAAACCCATGTTAACTGACCATGTGTATATAATTCCGATCGTACACAACAACCCTTCGGACTTTGATTAATATCAATATTCACCATGTATTAGGGTTCGGGCCCCACCTATATAGTCAAAAGACAAATCAATCGAATGCACCACACCTTTGTTAATTCACGCGCCCATCCGACGGTTGTTACCATGATCCCTTACCTTATGCAATCTGACAGATTTCGCTCGAAGGGTCCGAATGTTTATTACAATCACAAAACCTTCAAATAATTACTCTTGTTCAAAGCCCACTGTACCTGAGCACCCCGAAATCTATCCATAGATCATCACAGAGTTTCCTATCAATACCCCAATTGCTCTGGGTATTCTTCTCCTGATAGAGTATCACCAAAACTCAACCATACACTGATTTTCTTTCTCCTCCTTCATACATTATATTTATACATGAAAACTTGTCTTCTTCCTTTGCCTCATCCTTTGCCATCAATGACAATATTTCCAACATATCTAAATTAGAAAACAATCAAATTAATTAATTAAAAGACAAGCTATATAATCTATGATTCTATAGCTTGTCTAAATAAAACCAAACAAAAAAATTCAGTTATCATTTAAACAATCCAAACGTGAATTTCAAGGAGAATGTTTACCAATTAAACCTTCAAAAAAGAAACATGAGACAATTCTGAATTCACAACAATGTTGAAATTGGTGTAATTTTTAATGATAACTTCCCCTGACCTCCTGAAACATTTGTTGGCCCTGGGAAAATTCGATCGGATTTTATGTCTCAAATCCTCATTTTCCTTTTCCAAAGCTAAATTTTGAGCCATAACTTGATTTAGTTGATCTTTTAGATAAGGGATGTCTTGGTAATATCTCTAGATCCAATCAAAACAACCTTCACAATATACATGTTCTAGATTTAGCAATGGGCGAGTATGATCTGAGTTTAATGGTTTATCCTACTCCATAACCTTTTTCAAATCATACTGAATGCCTGAAAATCCCTCTTGCTCCTTTAAAAATGGAGGCAAGTTAGACACAAAATCATATCAAGGTGAATCTATTTTAGCAGGATCAGCGTTGGTATCATCAAGAGAGATCAAGTCTTCAATATCAATGGTGGGGATAGGACTTTGGTGGTTCTGATGTTGATTCCTGGTCATCCTGGAAAGAAGTCGGACATTCCTTTTATTCTTGAAACCTCTGCCCTTTTTGTTTTCCCTGCCTCTTGATTTTAATTTTTTTTTCATTAACCAGATCTTGTTCAAGATTAGGGGTGACATATGTTGAAATTACTAAGACAACTGAGAGGGGGGGTGAATCAGTTGTTACTATGCTTAAACAATTTTAACAATTAAACCATTTTTAATCTTTCTCCGAGTGACCATCAATATTATACTACATATAGACAACATAAATAATGAGCATCACTCACACATAAAATATACTCAAAGACAAATTTTCATGAGGAAACCCATAAAGGGATAAAACCTCTTCTTTGAAATGATAGGCATTCTTTTAAGTTCTGTACATCATCTATAATTGAGAACCAAATCAATGTGAGGCTACTACCTATGTTTTATAAGCTCCAACTTGTTTGAGAGAAACAACTCTCTAATTTCTCTAGCACCCACTAGAAGGAAGCAACAACTCCCTAATTGTTCCAGCACCAACTAGATGGAAGCACCAACTTCCAGTCACACAGGCACCAACCTGTATAACAGAGAACAACTGTTCTCCCTTGCACCACCCTGCCACCCCGGTTTTTCTCGCTGCAACCAGATGGAAGCTACAACTCCCTGTGTTCAAGTACCCACTTGAACCTCTGAGGACAACAGTCCTCCCTAGCACCTCCCTACCACCCTTATTACAAAAAAATGATTGAATAACCAAAAACACAGATAAATCAATTCTTACCACTTCTTCATTGTTCTGCAATTCTTCTCTTCTACACTATTCTTCTGCTCTGTTCATATTTGGCTTGACTTGTTGTCTCTGTCTATTTGTTCTGTCTCTGTCCTTCTCATGCTCTTTGATAAGTGCACATTCTTCTCTCTTCACCTTTCTCTTCTTTTCAGCTTCTGTTCCTTATCTCAGAGCTTTCTTCACACTGCGCATGTTGTAGTTTTACCTTTCTACAATTCAACTCATTTTTCAGTCAGAATAGCCAACAACACACAGTCACTGCGTGTTTCTTTTATACACTACAACTTTGGTTACACCTTGAATCTTCTTGGGAAAAAATGCCTTAGCAAATGAATCGCCAACCGTCCAAAAACCATGATTCTATTTTTCTAACTAAATCGTAACTGATCGATTACATGTGAGGTGAAACAGTAACCCTTCGATCAAGTTTCCAATTAACCAACAACGTTGGATTAAATCTACAGGATTTTGCATTTATCTCATATGCCCACTTGTTGTGATCGAGCACTAAATAGAATATGAATTTCGTGAATTCGCATCTCGGCATTCCTGTGATGAAGAGTCTCAACACTCCAAGTCACGATCGTCGAGTCTCCAAGATGGAGCTTAGCACTACTAGTTTCTTCCCCTCGTGTGACCACCAACGGTGACCAAAGGCTGTGCCAAAAGGCACTTCATATTTTTCAAACTTATGAACTTCATCGAGCCTGATCAACGATCGAGATCTCCAATGATCTGACAGTCTAGATCTCATCATGATCTCGCATATCATGATTCCTTTGATGAAGGATCTTGATACCCCAAGTCGTGATTGCATAGACTCCGAGATGGAGCTTAACACTGCTAGCTTCTTCCTCCATCTTTCGCAGATGTAACCAATGGTTGTGACCACAGCCTTATTCAAAAATGAATTTCACACTTTCACGTCTCGAGTATTCTGTGATGATTCCTCTCAACTCTGCATGTCACGAACTCTGAAATAGAGCTTGGCTTCTCTAGCTCTTCTCTCCATATCTCGACAATGTGACCCAGATATATGACCATTCGCCAATCAAACGATCACTTCGCTCCTTTGACTTTCCAGTCAGCGAAACATTAATCCCTCACTACATGTCCCTCTTGGATCAATGATCAATATCTTATCACGATTTCACAACTTCACGAGCCTTCGTCATGCATGATCAATGGTCCATGTTCTCGATGATTCAATGATCTAGATCTTTTTGTGATATCACATATCGTGAGTTCCCACACCATGCTCCGTTGACTCCTCCAATGTGCAAGTCAGCAAAATTCTAATCACTTGCCACGTGTCCTATGACTCCAATGGTCAGGATTGTTATCGTGATTTCACATATCGCGAGTTCGAACCTCTTTCCTTTGGATTTCCCAATCTACGAAACTCTGAAACAAAACCCTTGTCGTGCTTTGACTGTTTTCCTCCTTCTGATCTTACACTGTTGATCTTGCCATTATCTCTACGCTATTGATCGTGCTGATCTTTTCCATCTGATTGTGTTGATATTTTCCATCAATGAAAAACACACATACTCTGCCTCTGTCTAAAAAACATGCCAACAATATCCCCCTTTGGCATTGATGGCAATCCCTTGAAGAACGTCCAACTATACCACTATAGCATCCTTGAAATTACCACACTTTCTCCCCCTTTGACATCAATTTCAAAGAAGAAACACGCTCCCCCTGAGTTGTTGTAGTACATACTCCCCCTGTCAACTATGAGTAGCTTATAAATACAAAAAATATTCAATAAGTACCCCCCCTAACTAGGTGAACAGATTAGACGAAAGAAGTTATAACCCCCAACTTTTGACGAAGATATCCGAAAGGGGTCGTTGCTAATGATTTAGTAAAGATATCAGCTATATGTTCTGTGGAAGGGATATAATTCAGTTGAACAACTCTATTTGTGACTTGTTCTATGAAAAAATGGTATTTTATTGGGATATGCTTAGTCTTGGAATGAAGAATAGGATTCTTGGAGACACTAATGGTGCTAGTGTTATCACAGTGAATTGTAATCAGATCAGTATAATTTACCTTCAAATCTATAAGAGTTTGAATCATCCATAAAATCTGAGTGCAATAAGTAGCAGCAGTAATGTACTCTACCTATGTAGTTGATAAGGAAATAGATCCCTTCTTCTTACTAATCCATGCTACCAACGAGTCACCCAGGAAGAATGCACCTGCACTGGTGCTCTTTCTCTCATCCACACAATTTTCCCAATCTGCATCTGAATAAGCAGTTAACTGAAAATTCTGATTTCTTGGATACCACATACCATAATTCATTGTTCCCTTCAAGTATTTGAATATCCTTGTGACAGCTACCAAATGACTTTGTTTAGGAGTAGACTGATAACGACCTACCAATCCAACAACTTGCATTATATTAGGATGGGATGTTGTGATGTACATAAGACTGCCTATGATAGAGAGATATGTCCTTTGATCAACATCCGGTGAAATATCATCTTTACTGAGCTTGCAACCAACCACCATAGGTGTGTTAACAGGAGAGGAATCCTCCATCTGAAATTTCTCCAACATCTCTTTCAAATATTTTTCTTGAGAGATAAATATTCTTGCAGAACTCTAATTTACTTGTAAACCAAGAAAATATGACTATTCTCCTATCATGGAAGTCTCAAATTATGTTTGCATAGAGTTAGCAAACCACTGGACAGATGATTCATTAGTGTAGCCAAAAATAATATCATCTACATAAACCAAAACAACTAATAAATTATCACCTTCAGACTTAATGTAGAGATAGATGTCAACAATACCTTTCTTGAACCCTTTGTCTTGTAAAAAATTGTCCAGTCTATAATACCAAGCTCTTGGTGCTTGTTTCGGTCCATATAAGGCCTTCTTCAGCTTGCAAACATAATTAGGATTATCTGTCAATGAGAATCCTTCAGGTTGCTCCATATATACTTCTTTCTCTAGATCTCCATTAAGAAACGTTGACTTAACATCCATCTGATACACTTTAAAGTTCTTATGGCATGAATATGCAAGGAACATTCTGATGGCTTCCAATATTTCCACTGGTGCAAAGGTTTCATCAAAATCTTGACCTTCAACTTGTGCATGCCCTTTACAAACAAATCTAGCTTTATTTCTAACAACTTGTCCTTTTTCATTCATTTTATTCTTGAACACCCATTTGGAACCTATTACATTCTTATCTTCGGGTCTAGGTACAAGCTCCCAAGTATTGTTCTTCTCAATCTGATCAAGCTCTTCATTCATAGCTCTAATCCAATCATCATGTTGGTTGGATTTATCAAAAATTTTGGGTTCAGTCATAGATAAAAAGGCAACATGAGATTGTTCTGAGTCTTTAAGCAATTTCCTTCTTGTTTGAACTCCTTTATTTATATCTCCAATTATCTGATTTTCAAGATGATTCTTTCTAACAGTTCTGAGAGGTGAGTTTGTTTCTTTCTGCTGATTTATGTCAGCCTGAGTATTTGTATCTTCATCTGATTTAGATTCTTCTCTTCCTGATCCTTGGACCTATTTATCTTCATCTTCAACTATAACTTATGTTCTTGGTTCAACACTGCTTACATTTCTGACAGGGATTTCTTCATCAACTTTTATGTCTATACAATCAACTAGTTTATGCAGTCTCTTATTGTAACATATGTACCCTTTACTGTTTGTAGCATAACCCAAGAAGATACCTTCATCAACCCTGTCATCATATTTGCCAATATTTTCATCATTATTCTTAATATAACATTTACTCCCAAAGACTTTAAAATGCTTTATTGACGTAGGTCTTCCAAACCATAGTTCATAAGGAGTCTTGTCACTGTGTGGCCTGAGATGAGATTTGTTAAGGATATGAATGGTTGTATGAATTTCTTCTACCCAATATGTCTGAGGTATGTTCCTTTCATTCATCATTGATCTTTCCATTTGCTGTATTGATCTATTATGCCTCTCAAAAACTCCATTTTGTTGTGGAGTCCTTGGAATTGTGTACTCTTTTTTGATCGCATGTTTATCACAGAACTCTTTGAAGTTCCATGAACTAAACTCTCCTCCTATGTCAAACCTTACTGCCTTTAATATTTTTCCTGTTTGATTCTCAATGAGAGCCTTAAACACTTTGAATTTTTCAAATGCTTAAGATTTTTCCTTCAAAAAGGAAACCCATGTTAGTCTAGAATAATCATCAATAATCAACATAAAATAAAAAAAAATTCCTGTACCTTCTTTCCTTGATGGTCCACTTAAATCCATATGTACTAACTGGAGAGGTTTTTCTGTTGAAGGAAAGTTTTTAGATTTGAACTGAGTGCAGATAAGCTTTCTTATCTGACAGGGTTTACAAATAGAGTCATATGGCTTTGATATCTTTGGAAGATCTTTTACTGCCCCATTGTTTCTAAGCTTGATTATATGATCAAAATTTAGGTGTCTAAGTCTCCTATTCCACAGCCAACTTTCATCATACTTTCTTAAGTGGAATTTTTCTTTTTCTTCTTTTAACACATAGACATTGTTTTCTATTCTTATCCCTTTTGTAACTAGCTGTCCTGAATTCACAGATTTTATTCTACAGTCTTTAGAGTTAAAAATGACTTCACATCCTTAGTCACAGACTTGACTGACACTAAGCAGATTATGTTTCAGGCCTTCTACAAACAACACATCTTGAGCTTTCCCTTTGCCATTACTCAAACTTACCATTCCTTTACCTTTTATTTTTCCTGGTGCATCATTTCCAAAAGTTGCATTCCCTGATTTGCTTTCACTTAGAGTTAGAAACTTACTTTTGTCTCCAGTCATATGTTTGGAACATCCACTTTCAATATACCAGGGATTCTTTTGTCTTTGGGTTGATAACACTAATCCGCACTGGTCATATTCTTTATTCTTCCAAACCTTTAAATTTTTAGCAGCAGGATTCAGATATGGCTTATATTTTCTTAAGTGACAGTCTGCAGCTTTATGTCCATAATTATGGCAATTGTAACATTATGGTTCATTGAATAATAGATCATAATGATTTTTATGCTCATAATTGTTGTTATGTTTCACATGCGTCCTTCCTCCATCCATCACATGATTTATAGTATGTGGTCACTTGTTTCTTGGTTGTCTCAATCTTTGTTGTGGCAGATAATTATTCCTTGAGTATCTTGATTTCAAATATCCAGATCTTAAAGAACAGTTTACAGCTTTGTGACCAAAGTTAGAACAAAAAAAAAATAACCATAGAAAAAACCTTTGTACCTGGAAAAAGGTTGTAGTCGATTTCTTCCATGCTGATGATTTATTTGATTAGAAAATGTGTTTGTGTTATTTATTTGATCTACATATTCGGTTCTGGTACTTTTTCTTTCATCCTTCTTGGTGGTTGATTTTCTTTCTTTGTTTCTACAGAGTCATTGTTGTCAATGATTGTAGTTTTGACAAACTTGATGGGTTATGTATTACTTGAATGATCACTACTTGATCCTTCTTCATAGCCCAAACAGTCTTTCAACTTTGGATTCCTTTATTGATTTAGAATGGAAGTTAATCCTTCTGAGGCCTTAATAATTGGCAGATTTTGATGATACAATCCCTTAAACTTCTCCATTTATTTTCTGGTTTTTACTATCTCTTCTTCTAAGGCTTCACACCTCGCTTTCTTCTCTGAAAACTTTTGTTTCAGTATGTCTTCTATTTTCTTTGCCTCTTTTAACTCCACTTTTAGTAGATAAAAGTTTTCATCAAGTTTTTCACCATTCATTTTAAACTGCTTCAACAACTATTTTTGTTTTCTCTTCTTACATCTGAGTCTGTCAATTTCTTCCAAAGCACTGATTAATTCACCTTCCATATCCACCACAGTTTCTTCATCATCCATTTCACCTCTTGTGTGTTCATCATCAAGATCTCCCACATTTCTTTGGCAGTTTGAAGATGCATCACTTTTACAAACTCGGCTTCTGCAAGTGCATTCAAGATAGCATTCATTCCCTTAGCATTAAACCTAAATTCTAACTTATCATCCTTGGAAGCTAGCACAATAGGCTTTATGTATCCAGTCTCTACTACATCCCAAACATCAACACCTAAGGCCATTAGGTATGTTCTCATTCTAACCTTCCAAAAGGAAAAATTTGTTCCATCAAATGGAGGAGGCTTACCAGCTGAAGTCCCTTCATGACTTGTCATGTTTAAGCTTACAGATCTACCTTTAAATAAAAGGAACCCACTCTGATACCAATTGTTGAAATTACTAAGACAACTGAGAGGGGGGCTGAATCAGTTGTTACTGTGCTTAAACAATTTTAACAATTAAACCATTTTTAATGTTTCTCCAAGTGACCATAAATATTATACTACATATGGACAACATAAATAATGAGCATCACTCACACATAAAATATACTTAGAGACAGATTTTCATGAGGAAACCCATAAAGGGAGAAAACCTCTTTTTCTTCGAAATGATAGGCAATCTTTTAAGTTCTGTACATCATCTATAATTGAGCACCAACTCAATGTGAGGCTACTACCTCTGTTTTACAAGCTCCAACTTGTTTGAGAGCAACAACTCTCTGGTTTCTCTAGCACCCACTAGAATGAAGCAACAACTCCCTAAGTGTTCCAACACCAACTGGATGGAAGCACCAACTTCCAGTCACACAGGCACCAACCTGTATAACAGAGAACAACTGTTCTCCCTTGCACCACCCCACCACCCTATTTTTCTTGGCTAAAACCAAATGGAAGCTAAAAATCCCTGTGTTCAAGCACCCACTTGAACCTTTGAGGACAACAATCCTCCCTAGCACCTCCCTACCACCCTTATTACAAATAAATGATTGAATAACCAACAACACAGATAAATCAATTCTTACCACTTCTTCATTGTTCTACAATTCTTCTATGCTACACTATTCTTCTGCTCTGTTCATATTTGTCTTGACTTTTTGTCTATGTCTATATGTTCTTTCTCTGTCCTTCTCATGCTCTTTGATATGTGCACATTCTTCTCTCTTCAACTTTTCTCTTCTTTTCATCTTTTGTTCCTTATCTCTGAGCTTTCTTCACACTATGCATGTTGTAGTTTTACCTTTCTACAGTTCAACTCATTTTTTTAGTTAGAACAGCCAACAACACACAGTCACGGTGTGTTTCTCTTATACACTACAACTTTAGTTACACCTTGAATATTCTTGGGCAAAAATGCCTCAACAACTGAATCGCCAACCGTCCAAGAACCATGATTCGGTTATGATAACCGAATCGTAACTAATTGATTACGTGTAAGGTGAAATAGTAACCCTTTGATCAAGTTTCTAATTAACCAACACCGTTGGATTAAATCCACAGGATTTTGTGTTTATCTCATATGCCCACTAGTTGTGACCGAGCGCTAAACATAATTTGAATTTCGTGAATTCACATCTCGGCATTCCTTTGATGAAGGGTCTCGACACTCCAAGTTGTGATCACCAAGTCTTTGAGATGGAGATTAGCACCGCTAGTTTCTTCCCCTCACGTGACCACTGGTGGTGACCACAGGCTACGCCAAAAGGTGCTTCGTATTTCATGAACTTATGAACTTCATCGAGCTTGATCAATAGTCAAGATCTCCAATGATTCAATAGTCCAGATCTCATCACGATCTCTCATATCACGATTCTTGTGATGAAAGATCTCAATACTCCAAGTCGCGATCACCGAGACTCTAAGATGGAGCTTAACACCACTAGCTTCTTCCTCCTTCTTCTACAGATGTAACCACTGGCTGTGACCACAAGCTTAGTCAAAAATGCATTTCTCCCTTTCGGGTCTTGGGTATTCTGTGATGAGTCCTCTCAACTCTCCATGTCATGAACTCCTAAATAGAGCTTGGCTTCTCTAGCTCTACTCTCCAGCTCTCGACAATGTGACCAGAAGATATGACCATTCGCCAATCAAACGAGGACTTCGCTCCTTTGACTTTCCAGTCAGGGAAACATTAATCCCTTGCTACATGTTCCTCTTGGATCAACGGTCAAGATCTTATCGCGATTTTGCAACTTCTCGAGCCTTCGTGATGCCTGATCAACGGTCAAGATCTTATGGCGATTTTGCAACTTCTCGGGCCTTCGTCATGCTTGATCAACGGTCCATGTTCTCGATGATTCGACGGTCCATATATTTTCATGATCTCTCATATCGCAAGTTCCCACACCATGATTCGTCAACTCCTCCAATGTGAAAGTCAGTGAAATTCCAATCACTTTCCACGTGTCCTATGACTCCAACAATCAGGATTGTTATCGCGATTTCGCATATCGCAAGTTCGAACCTCTTTCCTTTGGATTTCCTGATCTGAGAAACTCCAAAACAAAACCTTTGTCATGCTTTGACTATTTTCCTCCTTCTAATATTACACTGTCGATATTGCCATTATCGCTACGCTATTGATCGTGTTGATCTTCACCATCTGATCGTGTTGATGTTCACCATCAATGACAAACATGCATAGTGATCTGCCTCTATCTAAAAAACATGCCAACAACATATACCTTACCCCTTAATTGATTCAACACTTCCTCTAAAGACTTCTTAGGGATGAAATTATGCCTATGGTATGTGTCTCTGATTTATTGTCAAGAATCCATAGGGGTTTCGGTGGGTAACGCAGGGTCTTCTGCAACTTGTAATTCGATATGAAGATCTTGCATAGAGTGAGTCGATGGGTAAGGGTCGGTAGACTCGTCGACACACAGGGGTAAACTGCTGACCGATTCAGGTGGCAGTGAAACAAAACCATTCCTAACCAGGAAGCTTCACCAACTATCTCCTACCTTCAACAAATGGGAAACAACCAAGACTCGAATCAAGCCATGGTGATAAGGACTGGATTCTGAATTGGGGTTTTGTCTCTGATAGAATATGTACATCTTATGTAGGCGTTTAAGCAGATAAAAAGTCATGTTTAACTTAAAACCTAAGAATACCATTAAAAGGCGCACATGAAATAAAAATAACAATCCATATCATCCCTCACAAGTGACGAATTGCTTGATTATCAATAAAAAACCATGCCATCGAGGCTTGAACAGATTGATGGGTGTACCTTTAACGTCATAGCGTGACTTCCTGGAAATCATCAATAGATTCCAAGGAATACCTTCGATTTTTAATTTTTTGAACCAGCGGTCTCCTTCTCTTGACATGCAGGTGGCTTATGCTAATGATTCCTCATTGAATTGCAACTATAAGTCACCTATTTTAGCTCTAGCATCGTCAAAGTTCTTGGTGAAGGCTTGGGCGATTTCAAGATTAAAACCCTCGAACGACTGTATAAACTTAACCCATTCAAAGACTATGAGATCATCCACAACATCATCATGGGAGAGTATATCCTATGAGCCATTCGGCTCTATCCTAACTACAAGAGCCATAAACTTGGTTATGATATACCAGGAGGTGCAGAAAGGAGGAGACTGTGTTTGAAACCACCCGATATGAATGATATGTTCTGCGTTGTCGAAAGTGGCCCGAAAACTACGATTTTGGGAGGATGCTACCATGACTACCACTTTATTTGTTGATTAAACCCTGAACTAGAGTACAAACACACTCAAAAACCACCTCCTCTGCTAAGAACCTAACCCTAGATTACAAAGCACCATCAAACAACAATGAATGCAAGTTCAAGTAAGCAGGACAAGGATGTAATAGTTTCAGAGCACGACTAATAGTCATGTAATACAATGATTAGACCGTGATATGACAGTCAAAGGTACCATTCATATTATAGATTTATATCAAAGTTTTAGAACCAAAAACTAATGCGAAGGTGTAAAGTACTAATCAAAACATTATTTGAGAAATGATCAAGGCATGACATAAATCAAACATGATTAGTGCACATCCCAATGTTATAGAGAGACTCACAAAATGATATGTTCAAACACTCTTAAAGGATTTTGAGATCATAGGTATTTCAAAGGCTCGTTTAGTTTTACAAGGAGAGAAATATTAGAATTTGTCCGATGTGTTTATACCAAGCTTATTTCAATTTCATGATTGACAGTCATGAAATTGATAAAAGAGTAAATGAAAAATTTACTGTAAAGACATGAACTCAAAACACACAATAATCAATCAAGTGTTTCTTCAAACAAAAATCATAATCAAAATCTTCGCAGACACAAAGAGGCATCTAATAAAATTTCTTTTTGTCAAACTTTGTGTTTTGAATATCGATGAAACGATATGAATATTTGCCTGCCAACAGAAGGTAAAAACATAGAATAAGTAGACTACGCAATTGTTTTGTTTTTTTACAGATCCAAGTGTGGAGCTAAAAATAACAAAGGAAATGACATGATGGTGAGTGTTAAAGGAAAATATTAAAAAGAAAATGGCATAATGGTGAGTTTAAGATTCAAAAACATGAAGTATGTAAACTAAATGGGATGCCAATTTTCATATTGACAAAAATTGACAATCCTCATAACACATGAATTCAAGTGGGGATTCACAAAGATAAGGTGTCTAAGCTTCTTCAGGAATATTTCATTAAGTGACACATAAAATAGTGCATACACCAACATAGTGGTAGGATGTTTATCTAGGTGTGAGCTATGTGATGGATTTAATGCTATGTAAGGTTGCATCGTATGAGGGAATAGATAAAAGATAATTAAAATAGAGATTATTTTGATCTTTACATGCCAAAGGAAAGTATTGTGTGATGAACCAATGCTCATTGACCAACAAGCATTTGAAGTGAGGAAATTGACGGGTTATTAAAACTCTAACCCTTCTTTTGACATTTTATGACATTTGTTGTCCATCATAAATGACAAGTGATTTTAAAATTTTACATTCTTTTAAAGGGTTTTTTTTAATTACCCTTCTAAGACATGCTTGAATCCCTTGCAAGGGGTATAAAGGGTTCAATTTTGACCACTAGATGGCATGGATCATTCTATATCCTAAAGGAAAATTGGAAATAACTTTTGTCTGGCATCTTGGTAAATCCATGAAAAATCAAACTAAAGCCTATGCACTACTTTAGGGCTTACTCATAGCATTCAAATATGAGATCAAGAGTTTGATTGTCATTAATGACTCTAACACAATTATTAAACTAATGTGGTCAAAATCTCCCTTTTCTAATAGCAAGATAGCCTCCATTATAAATCATGCCTAGAAGGAAGAAAAAATTTAAAAAATAAATCATTTTATCAATTTTTTGAGAGCACAATCACAAACTATTAGATGTGCTAGCAAACGAGGCAACCTCATTAAAAATTGGGGTGCTTAAGAAAAGCGGGGGTATGTATAATCAACCAATACCTTAATCAATCTTATCAATAAAATGTAGGCTCGTATAGTCACATTGAAGTTCCACATGTCTCGGCATCAAGTATAATGGATTGCGTACAAGGTGTGAGGATATAAAAATACCCGCGCTCTAATTCTTCACATGCCTAAACTTAAATTCAATGTGTCCTCTAAATGTTAGGTCGAGGTATATTTCCAAGGTGGGAGGATAATGGAATTAGAGTTGGGATTGAGTACCAATGGCTAGAGAAAGCTTTCTCTTATTGACAATGGACTAGTAAGAATATCCCTCAAATTGTGGATTATTATATGGAGCTTTTGTTTAAAGGAATTAGGTTCAGGTTGTGTTGGATTTTGAAATTTCCTATCTTTTGGAATTTGGGTTTTTTGTTTCAACATTTCAATGTTTTGGCTCTTAGAATTACTCTATTTATTAAATTCCACGAGTTCATCCCACCTTGGAGCTAGTCTTAATTCCTATGTTGTTGTTCTTTTGGTGGTTAATTTTTGGGGTATTCTACTTGTTGGTGTTCTAGACATCTCTTCCAAGGGGTTTGGCCCCTTCATTCTACATGCCATAGATTTCTCTAGACTCATTTGTGTGTTAAGCAATTTGGTGCTTCTCTTTGGTTGGGTGCACAACAAGATTTTGATGGTGCTTTGGGCTTATGGTTTTATGCTACAATTTGAGAACATTCTTGTCAAGAATTGGAAGCCCTATTTTGTTGTGTACATATCTCATGGATTACAAGGAAGTTCAAGAAATTTAGAGAGCCCTTCGTCGACATGAGGAAACTATCGAATGCAATCATACCTCTATTTTCTCGGTGAACAGATTAGCATGAAAAAAAAAACAAATTGATACATTGGAAACATAGTGCAACATGCTCAAGAATTTGGTCTCAATTTAAGTCAAAGTTCTCAGTTAACAGCCTCCAACTACAGGATGCCCACAAAAATTTTTCACCCAGAGATCAAGGAGGATGACATGGTGCACTAGATGCTTGAAGATATGAACAATGGAAATCAGGAAGCCCATCCAACCAACATGGGGATGGAAGAGGCAAATAGTCACCATGTCTTTCGTTAAATCTCATGTTATGCAAAGTAATTAGGATATTATGAGTCTTTTTAAGAATATATACATGTAAGAAATAATGGTTTGTAGTTTACGTATACTTTGTTTTGGACAAATAAAAAGATGACCATTTTGGAAATTGAAGGCCAACATTTTTTGTAACTTTATTATTTAGTTTTAGCTATAACTTTTATAATACAAATTATATATATATATATATATATATATATAT
>CBVK0100413854.1:0-19185 GCA_900067695.1 Picea abies
TGCCCCAATTGCAAATTCCACCAAGAAAAAGAAAATTCCAGGTGCTAACAATCCTACGAGAAGTCAAATCTTGATGTGTGATCAGACGAGTGATCCATTGACAAGAGAACTGCAAGGTTGCAAGTATGGTCCACATAAGCATGGATTCTCTACAAAATATATTGCATCAGATTTGGAAAATAGACCCTATATAACAATGCCCGAAAAGTTATTGTAAGAGAAATATGTGACGTTGAACTTAGGCATGTTATCAAATTCTATGGGGATGCTCCCATTTAAGTGATTTCTGGATACATTCAGTGAGTTCATATTAGGAATCCTCGTGATTGCCACTAGGATGGAATCGACAAAATCATTCTGTCTAAGATCAATGTATGTCATAACACTACATTTGTTAATTTTTGTAGGAATCATACCCGAAAACCTGTTTTTACTAAAATCGATCTTAGAAATATTCCTCAGTTGGTCAATATTTGTCGGAACATTACCTATTAATCGATTTTCATTGATCAAAATTCTTTGCAAAGAAGATAATTTACCTATGGATGAAGGAAGAGGGCCACTCAGATTGTTATTAGAAATGTATATCAACTCTAGCATGAAGGATACATTATTAATTTTCTCTGGGATGCTCCCACTAAGATAATTCTTGTGCAATTGGATCATAGTTATCCTCAAAAAGTATAACAAATCCAAAGGTATCGAACCATTCAAATAATTTTTCCCCATGCGGGCTCTAACCAGAGAATTGTTAGGAAGTAATCATTTCACCGCCTCTTTGCAAACAGTGAATCGATGGTCGTCTTGACCCTTCAAGACTCGAGGTTTAAACCACCAATTACAATTTTGTTTTACATAACTTAAACGGTGGCGACCTTAACCTTTGCAGGCCACAAGACACCATCACCGCCTTGATTAAAATCCTTTAGAACACATTCAGTAATATTGAATCTGAGAGACACAGTCAGATTGTGCTCTTCTCCTTTTGATCAAACTTTTTCCAGTCATTTGTTGAAGTTCCTGAAGGTGTAGTACTTGGATATACCATGGTCCACTGATCTCTATCCACCAATAGATCTTCCATATCTATCTTCCACATCTCAAAACGTTTCCCATTAAACTTCTCAATCTCCATTTTCGAATTTCTTTCCATTTCTTTTCACCTGAAAAATCAATACCACATATCTCTCACTGTAACAATGCTTATCACAGTCCCGAGCCAAACCCTTGACCGCAAAGGCATCCCCCTGAAGCCAACAAAGCTCTGATACCAAATGTAGATTTTAACCTTCTACAATATTTACTACAAAAAAAAAATCAGTAAAATAATAAAAAAAAAAATACAATGGAAAATACAAACATTACACAGAGATTTTCCCCCTGAAAACCCAAACCAAGAAAACCAACATATTCTATATTCATTCATATTCATACATTGTTTACAATACAATATACATATAGGAGCGAGCAACATCCAAAAACCTAACCCAATGATTTGGATTAGTCAAAAACCCTTATTCCTTAATCGGAAATATAAAACCATAGACAAAAAACCATGTGCTGAAAAACCGCCCAACAATGGACACGAAAATCGAGGCAAGACAAAAAATGAGGCAAAAATGTGACACGTTTCCCAAGGGAAAAAAATCTCGACGGGGTTGCCCCCGAACCCCTCCGCAGGGGATGGGTTTTCCCCCTCAAACCCCCTTGCACTCTCAGCACAACGCAAACACTACTACTCATGCAAAGAATAACACATACCCAACATAGTGAAATTCCTATGGTTGGGAGGAAAATGGTGCACACCTAATCAATCACCTTGGAGCTCATTTTATGAACAAGATAATTTCAATGTTTCTCCACCTTTGCATTCTTTTATGATAATGAATGAAATTCATTGTTGATTATGATATTACTGTTAAAATCCCATAGGATTAATATGTGAATGATTTGTTTCTTTTAATCAAATTATAATGCATTATGAATGTGGGAATACACAAGAAAGTCTAGTATTTGCAAACTGTTTGGTAAAAAAATGAAGTTTGGAAATGGTTTCCTCTATACAAATTGGTTATTAATTGTATCAGCATGGTCCCCAAGATTTTTTATGAAGAATTAATAAGAATTTCCTCCTCAAGGTGAGAAATATGGAATCAAATTTCTCGTAGATGCACTTTTCTTCCTAGCCATTTTTTGAGTTTTTGTGTTATAATTCTTTGTGTACACTCTCTTAGATGATTTGTAGATAATATTAGATATATACAATATTCATTATTTACCCTCAAATAGTATCATACTTTAGAATACTTATTGTAGCATTTGCAAACCCAATTTTGGTGTTTCTTGAGAATTTTAGAGTATGCTCGCTACTTTTATGAAGGAAAATAGAAACATGCTTACCAATTTCCTTATGGAGGCCCGTGAGAATAACCTATCGTTTCTAATTTCCCTTAGAACATACATAAGAATTTAATATATGTACTTATTTGAACCTCTCTTGATAAATTTGAGGTTCTGAAGGTGGGAATGATGGTTTAAGGGGGTAATAAAGGTCATGAATGACAAATGGAATTCAAGAATGATGCACTGATGTTTAATGTGTTGGAATATTCACCAATACTAAGAGGGGGGATGAATCAATATTGAGAACCTTTTACCATTTTCAACCACAACATGTAAAAATCAAGTTGTCAACAATTTATCACTCTATGATTGCATTGAATATATCATAAACATATAACCACAGATACACAATAGACAATAATTTTACATGGAAACCCAAATGAGAGAAAACCATGGAATGGTTTTCTTATATCATGTCAAGAATTACATTCATAGGAAGCACCGACTTCCAAGATTCTCCAGCACCAAATGGAGGGAGGCACCAACCCCCTATCTATAGGCTCCAACCTGAAGGAAGATACAACTCCCCAAATTCTCCAAGTCCAACCCCCTAGTTTACAGGCTCCAACCTTAAGGAAGCCACGACTCTCTAGATTCTCTAGATCCAACTGGAAGGAGGCTCCAACCTAAAGGAAGCTACAACTCCATAGATTATCTAGCTCCAACTGAAAGAAGGCTTCAACCCCTTAGTTTTATGAGTACCAACTGAAAGCAATTTGTAACTCACTGACAAGAACCAACCTACTATTTGAGGACAATAATCTTCCCATGCGCCACCCAACCTCCCATAAATATAAATGTTAGACTCAACTTGTCACTGTCACTATCATTGATATACCATCACTAATATAATCCCACTGTCACTGTCACTGATATACTATCACCTTCACTGATACAGATACATCATCATCGAGGGCACACAGAGGAGTTGGGTGCCCTCCATGGAAGATTTAGTTGTTTTAGCAGTTTTTTCTACAGTGATAGAGGAGGCAGCCAATCAGAAGAACAAAAGAGTAAGATCTTCTTCAGTCATAGAGGAAGTAGGCAGTGAGACAAATTGGACAACAGGATTTGTTGCACTGACTAAGGATGAGGCCAGTCAAGAGGACTGGAGAGCGGGATCTGCTTCAGTGATAGAGGGAACAACCAATCAAGAGGATT
Source organism: Picea abies (assembly GCA_900067695.1). Classification (NCBI taxonomy): domain Eukaryota; kingdom Viridiplantae; phylum Streptophyta; class Pinopsida; order Pinales; family Pinaceae; genus Picea; species Picea abies. Next base: position 3,565 of record CBVK0100413854.1, read on the forward strand.
GGAGTGCAGTTTTGGTAGAGGAAAGAGAGTGACTTTTGGTATGGGAGATAGAGGTACATCCAGATGATGATGGATGGGATACCTCCCTCGCTAAGAGGGATTGTTATTTATTGTATCTTTGGAAGGTACTCCCACAAGAGGCCAAGGTGTAAGACATGTGGGAATATTTGTTGGAACCATATTAACCTTTCGTTTCAGTGAAATCATCCCCAAAATGAGGCTAGGGAACCATGGGAAAGTTTATGGGACTTGTGGACTTGTAATGGGGTGTCAGACCCACAAAAAGGAATAAAATATTCCAATTAATTTTTAAGTTTAGAAGGGGTTCATAAACTCACTCATTGGACTTGTTTATAAAGGAGAGAGGTGATAGTGAGTCTGCACTTGTGCTAGGTGGCTTGGTTTTTTCAGCAAAGGGAAATTATGGATGGTGGAAAATCTAGCCTAGGGTTGAGGACTCTCTATTTTTTGATATTGGAAAGGAAAAGAACACCACATGTGTGGGAGAGAGAGACAAGCACATAAGGAAGAAACTGTACAAGTGGAGTGATTTGTGTGGAAGTTTCCATACATGGTTTCATGGATGTACGTGGATTTTGTTGGGTTGTTATATTCTTTGCATTGAAATTCTAGTCAAGGTGAATCGACTAATGGTCTAAGTCAAGGTGGATCAACAACATGTCAAATTCGAGGTATATCGACAACAATTCAAAGATTGAGGGATTTGTTTGGGTAAAGCCGAAGTCGAAGATATCGACAACAAGTAAACCAACAAGAGGTCGAAGTGTGGGTGTGAGATGACCGACTAGAGACCGAATGAAGGTCGACTGGTAAACCCAATTTGGATTCGATTGTAACAAAATCATGGGATTTGCGGGATTTGTAGCCAAATTTGATATGCATGGATCTGTAACCATTTTTTTGGTGCCAATATTTGGGTTTTTGTGTGTTGTAAAGCATATAAAGAGGCATTTTCTAAGGCCATAAAGGTTTTTGTTGTTAGGAAATTGTAGAATGCAATTTTGCAAGTTAATGCATGTGTAAGTGTAGGTTGATGGTTATGCATATGTAAGTCGAATTGGCTACAGGGTTGTTCTTGCTTGTGCAAGAGGGTATGATGTTGATTGTGTCTTAGGTGTGGACCAAGGTTAGACATGTAGCCTTTTATTCTAAATGAATAATACAACAAGAGAGAAGAATGCTCAAAGGAATATAGGTTTTCCCGATTAAGGGTTTCCAGGGTAAAATCTCAGTGTACTATGTGATTGTTTGTGTTATTTGCATTATTGATTAAATTCTTCTTCTCTTCTGATAGGATTAGTGTGGAAGTGCCCTGCATTTCCTGACATGTGGTATCAGAGCTTAAGTATTCTCTAACATGTGGTATTAGAGAGGTGTAATTCTTTGGCGAGTATATCAGATCTTGATTTGTAAATATTGAATCTGAGAACTAAACCCTAGGTATAGTTAGATTCGTAAGTCATAAATTGTTTTAAAGATAATGATAAATAATGGCGAGTAGTTCCAGAATAGAGATAGAAAGATTCAATGGCCAGAATTTTAAGCTTTGAAAGCTTAAAATGGAAGATCTTCTTGTAGACCGAGAAAAATGGACATCTGTCTGTCCAGGTACCCAGCTAACAGTAATGTCGACGGAAGAATGGGAGAAACTCGAAAGAAGAGAAAGAAGTGTGACTCAACTTTGTCTTGCAGATTCAGTGTTGTTGAATGTATCAGGTGAAAATTCATCCAATAAACTGTGGGAGAAGTTAGGTAGATTATACCAGTCGAAATCTCTGGTAAATAAGTTGTTTCTTAGAAAGAAACTGTACCTTTTGAGTATGAGTGATGGAAGTTTGGTGACTGAGCATTTAAATGTGTTTAATACGGTGTTAAGCCAGTTATTGTTTGTGGATATTAAGATCATTGATGGGGAGAAGTATATCAACCTATTATGTTCTTTCCCAAACTCCTAGGATAGATTAGTCATGGATTTTGGGAGTAATACAACCACACTAGTGCTAGAGGATTTGGTTGTTTCTCTGCTATCAGAATAAATGAGAAGAAAGAACATGGAAGGATCGACCAAAGATACTATCGTAGTGAGAGGTTGACCGATAGACAGAGATAAAGGGAGATTCTCTGGTAGAAATTTTAAGTCGAAGGGTAGATCTAAATTCTCAGTTTAGTCAGCGCAAAGATGTTGGAAATGCAGTAAAGGTGGGAATTATAAAAAGGACTATAATTCGAAGGAAACATAAGTTAGTTCTGGATCCGACGAGAAGCAGTCAAATGAGAGAAAGATGACCCCAGACAAGGGAAGTGATGTGTACCTGGCATCGACCAATACATAGTCGGATCACGATGTTTAGTTGATTGACTCAGGACCATCCTATCATATGACACCACATAAATAAGGGTTCTATGAATATGAATGATATGATGGGGGTAATGTGTGCTTGGGGGAAAACTCGACAACCAAAATTATCAGATGGGGAAGAGTCTGATTGAAACTGTAGGATGGAAGGAAAATAACCCTTCTAGGTGTGCTACACATTTTGGGTTTGGCAAGAAACTTGATATCTGTCAGCAAGATGAGTGATGCAGATGTGCATACTCTGTTTCAGAAGGATTCATGCAATATGGTCAGAGGTGTGATGGTCTTAATGAGAGGACTTCATATTAGTACCATGTACAAGTTGTTAGGGAATTTAGACTCAACTGGATGCAACAACATCATTGCTCCTGAAATCGACTCGAATGTGACTCGATTTGAATCTATGTCAAAACAAATCGAATTGACTCGAGTTAAGTCGGTTCAAATCGACTCGACAAGACATGATGAATTTGACCCGACCAGGCTATGGCACGAGAGGATGGCACACATTAGAGAAAAAGAACTTCAAGCTATGAAAAGATAAGGTATGGTAGAAGCTTTTCCTAAATGTGGTTTAGAATTCAAATTTTGTGAACATTGTATATATGGGAAACAAAGTCAGGTGAGGTTCCAATCTGGAGCGATAAGGGAAAATGGGATTCTAGAACTAGTGCATAGTGATGTGCTTGGCCTGGTTACAATGCCTTCACTTGGTGGATCCCTGTATTATGTCGCCTTCATAGATTATTTTTCCAGGAAGACATGGATATATTTCCTAAGGAAGAAATCATAGGTTTTCGAGAGATTTAAGGAGTTTAAATATCTTGTGGAAAACTAGACAAAGAAGAGGATTAAAGTGACGAGAACTAACAATGGTTGTGAATTTTGCAGAAAAGAATTTGATCGGTTCTGTAAGAAGAGTGGAATAACACGCCAAAATACCACACCATATACCCCACAAAAAAATGGAGTTGTCACGAGAATGAATAGAACGTTGATGGATAAGGCAAGGAGCATGCTTAGTGGTGTTGGGATCACACAAGAATTCTGGTAGGATGCAGTCGAGACTGCAAGATATCTGGTGAATATGTCTCCTTCATCAACGTTAGTCGACATGACTCCAAATGAGGTGTGGTCTAGTAAGAAGTCGTCGGTGGCACATCTCAAAGTATTTGGCTGTGTTTCATTTTTGCATGTTCCCAAGGAAAAGAGGAGCAAGATGGACAAGAAGGTAGAAAAATGTGTTTTCATCAGATACAAAGAAAGGATGAAATGATATAATCTCGAGTATCTTGCATCAAGGAGAATAGTGTACAGTCAATATGTGTTCTTCAGAGAATTCAGAGGTAGTTATGATTCTGAGGAAGTTGTTTGGATCGAGAATAATCCTGATAGAGTGCAGTTTGAACTGAGGAATGAAGAAGATGATTCAAATAAGTGGACTAAATCTGAGGAAGAGGTGGAACAATTGAATCCAGTGATAAGGAGGTCAGAAAGAGAAAGAAAACTAGTTGAAAGGTATAGTCCATTTGACTTCCATTTTGCATTTGTGTTAACTGCCATCGACGATGAGCCAAAGTCATTCAGTGAGGCAGTCGAATCGAAAGAGGGTAAACTCTGGAAGGATGCCATGGTCAAAGAGATGGAATCATTGTACAAGAAACCTCGGGTGAGACTTCATTTTCTTCGCAGGTGTTGCCGAAAGGGCCGATAGTTAGGGTTTTGTTGGTGTGCTCTTAAGTGTTGAACCCTAGGTCTGCCCCTATGTGCCAACAGATTAAATTCTACTTGTGATAAATAATGTATGAATTATATGATCACATTGTAATGATGTAGAACATGTTGGGTTGTTATATTATTTGAAGTGAAATTCTAGTCGAGGTGGATCAACTGATGGTTGAATTCGAGGTGGATCGACAACAGGTCGAAATTGAGGTGGATCGACAACAAGTCGAATGTCAAGGTAGTCAACCACGTAAATTCAAAGTCAAAGGTAGAGGTGGTTCGACATGTTAAAGGAATCGACAACAAGTCAAAGAGATCAACCAACAAGAGGTTGATAGGTAGGCATGAGGTAACTAATTGAAGACCAAATGAAGGCCGACTAGTATTCGACGGGAAATTCGACTTGGATTCGACTGTAATAGAATCCTAAGATTCATGAGATTTGTAGCCAATGATCTGCATGGATCTATAACCATTTTTTGGCACCATTTATTTAGGGTTTTTATTGCTATAAATCCTATCAAGAGGTGTGTCGTAATGCTATAAAAGTTAATAATAAGATAACTAATATTTAAAGAAATATTTAGATTTAGGTTGTTGGTCATGCAAATGTAAGTCGAATTGGCTATAGGGTTGTTCTTGTGTAAGAAATAGGGTATGTTGTCGATTGTGTATTAGGTGTGGACCAAGGTTAGACATGTAACCTTTTAGTCTGAATGAATAGGAAAACAAGGAGTAGAATGTTCAAGGAATGATGGTTTTTCCAGTTTGGGTTTCCAGGGTAAAATATTTGTGTACTGTGTGCTTGTTATGTCATTTACTTTCTTGATTAAATTCTTCCTCTCTTCTGCTATGTTTAGTGTGGAAGTGTGTCTCATTTCCTAACATGTAATATTAGAGCCAAGTTAAGCTTTGACGTGTAGTATCAGATCTTGATTTACCAATCTTGGATATGGGAGATAAACCCTAGGTACAATAAGAGTTGTAAGTCATAAATTGTGCTAAATATTGTGGTAAAGAATGGCAAGCAGTTTGAGAATAGAGATAGAAAGATTCGGTGGCTAGAATATTGAGATTTGGAAGCTTAAAATGGAAGATATTCTTGTAGATCGATAAAAATAGACATCAGTATGTCTAGGTACCCATATGATAGGCATGTCGACGAAAGAATGGGAGAAGCTTGAAATAATAACAAGAAGTATGATTCGTCTTTGTATTGCAGATTCGATGCTCTTGAATGTTTCAGGTGAAGATTTGACCAAGAAATTGTGGGACATGATGGGAAGCTTATACTAGTCGAAATCTTTGGTAAATAAGTTGTTTCCTAGAAAGAAATTGTATCTTCTGAGAATGAGTGATGGAATTTCAGTGACTAAGCATTTAAATTCATTTAATACCATTTTAAGCAAATTATCATCTATGGATATTAAAATCACTGAGGAGGAGAAGTGTATTAGGCTATTATGTTCTTTTCCAGAATCTTGGGATAGCTTAGTCATGGCTATAGGGAGTAATACAACCACACAAGCACTAGAATACATGGTTGCTTCTATACTATCAGAATAAATCAGAAGAAATAACATGTGAGGATCGACCAAAGATGCTTTAGTTGTGAGAGGTAAACCAATTGAAAGAGATAAATGAAAATTCTCTGGTAGAAAGTCTAAGTCAAAGGGTAGATCTAAATCCTCGGTTTGGTCGACAAGAAGATGATGGAAATGCAGTAATGATAGGCATTACAAAAAGGATTGAAAGTCGAAGGTGATGGAAGTTAGTACAGGATTCGACAAGAAATAGTTGACTAAGAGAAAGACGAATCTAGATAAGGGAGGTGATGTGTACATGGAGTCAACCAGTACACAATGGGATCAATATGTTTGGTTGATTGAATCAGAAGCATCATATCATATGACACCACATAGAGAATGGTTTTGTGAGTATGAACAATATGATGGAGGTGATGTGTTCTTGGGGGACGACTCGACAACCATAATTTTCGGATGGGGAAGAGTTAAACTAATATTGTAGGATGGGAGGAGTAGAACCCTTCCATGTGAGCTACACATTCTGGGTTTGGAAAGAACCTAAATAAATATCAGTAAGATGAATGATTCTGGCATGCACACTTTATTTAAGAAGGATTTATGCAAGATGGTCAGAGGTTCAATGGTCTTAATGAAAGGAGTTCGGATTGGAACCCTATAGAAGTTTCTTGCGAGTGTCAACTCGACTAGATGCAACAACATCATTGTTCCAGAAGTTGAATCGACTTTGAATTGAGTCAACTCAACTCAAGCTGATTCAATTTAAGCCAACTCGACAAGTCATCATAAAGTAGACCCGACAATGCTATGGAATGAGAGGATGGGACACATTGGAGAAAAAGGAATTCAATCTATGCACAATAAAGGTATGGTCAAAGACTTTCCTGAGTGTAATTTAGAAGTCAACTTTTATGAACATTGTATATCTAGAAAACAAATTCGGGTGAGCTTCCCATCTGCAATGACAAGGGAAAATGGGATTTGAGAGTTGGTTAATACTGATGTGTTTGGCCCTGTTACAGTGCCTTCACTTGGTGGATCCCTATATTATGTCTCTTTAATAGATTAATTTTCCAGTAAGACATGAATATATTTCCCAAGGAAGAAATGAAAGGTTTTCAAGAAATTCAAAGAGTTTAAATATCTTGTATAAAACTAGATAGATAATAAGATTAAGGTGTTGAGGAATGACAATAGTGGTGAATTCTGTGGAAAATAATTTGATCCGTTTTGGAAGTAGTGTGGCATAGAACACCAAAATACCACACCATATACCCCAAAACAAAATGGATTTGCCGAGATAATGAACAAAATGTTGATGGACAAGGAAAGAATCATGCTTAGTGGTGTTGGGCTCACACAAGAATTATCGGTGGAGACAGTCAAGACTGCAAGATATCTAGTAATATGTCTCCTTCATAGGTGCTAGTTGACATAACTCCAAATGAAATATGGTCGTGTAAGAATACTTCGGTTTCATATCTCAAAGTATTTGACCATGATGCATTTGTGCATGTTTCGAAGGAAAAGAGGAGAAAGATGGACAAGAAGGAAATCAAATGTATTTTCACTGGATACAAAGAAGGAATGAAAGGATATAATCTCTGGGATCCTGCATCAAGGAAAAAAGTGTACAATTGAGATATCGTCTTCAGAGAAGTCAGAGGTAATTTTGAGCCTGAGGAAAATTTTTAGACCGAGAATAATCCTGAGACGATGTGGTTTAAACTGAGGAACAAATAAGATGATTTAGATGAGTTAAATGAATCAGAGGAAGAGGTGGAACAACTGAACCTATTGGTAAGGAGGTCATAAAGAGTAAGAAAACTAGTTGAAAGGTATAGTCCACCTGACTTTCATTCTGCATTCATGTTAGCTTCCACCATCGATGAGCCCAAGTCGGTCAAGGAGGAAGTTGACTCATCAGAGGGAAAACTCTGGAAGGATGCCATGGTCAAAGAGATGGAATCATTGTACAAGAATGAGACATGGGATTTATTCAAGTTAGCTTGTGGAAGAAATCTCTTTGGTAGAAAGTGGGTGTTCAAGAAGAAGATGAATGTTGTAGGACAAGTCGAGAAGTTCAAAGCTCATTTGGTAGAGAAAGGATATTCCCAAGTGGAGGGAGTCGAATTCGGTGATATGTTTTCTCCTATTGCAAAAGTAACTTCCATTAGAGTACTAATGTCTCTAGCTACAACATTCGATCTCGAGATAGAACAAATGGATGTGAAGACAATGTTCCTACATGGCGACCTGGAAGAAGAAATCTACATTAAAAATCCTGAAGGATTTGTAGTAAAGGGAAAAAAAGAGTTGGTGTGAAAACTCAAAAGATCCCTTTATGGTCTAAAGCAATCGCCAAGTATGTGGTACTAGAATTTTGACACATACATCCTTAGTTTGATATTTGTGAGAAGCAAAGTTGATCATTGCATATATTCCAAGGAAGAAGGTGGGTGTTTCCTATATGTAGCTTTGTATGTCGATGACATGTTGTTGAATAGAAACAACATGGATGAAATAAAGGAGGTGAAGCAGAATTTATCCTCCAAGTTCGACATGAAGGATCTCAGTGAATCTAACTTCATTCTCGGAATGGAGATTAAGAAAGATCGAACTACTAGAAAGCTCTAGTTGAATCAAAAGAAGTATATTGAAATAGTTTTGAAATGATTCAACATGTAGGATTACAAACTAATGAAGGTGTCAATTCCTGTGGGACCAAGGCTTATTGTTGAACAGTTTCCAAAGACATAGGAATAAATTGAGGACACGACACGTGTTCCCTATGCAAGTGTGGTTGGTATTCTAATGTATGTGATCGTCTAAACTCGACTAGAATTTTATCACGCAGTGGGAGTTTTGAGAAGGTACATGTCGACACCTGGAAATGAGCATTGGACATCTATCAAGAGACTATTCATGTATTTATGTGGAACGAAGAACTATGCTATATGCTACCAAGGAAAACCTAGAGGTGACAGTGGTAAATTAGAAGTACATGGCTTTGTTGATGCTGACTGGGCTGGAGATCTATATCAACAGAGGTCGACCAATGGATATGTCTTCAAGATGTTCGGTGGAGAAATAAGTTGGATGAGTAAGCGACATGAGGTTGTAGCCTTTTCAACAACAGAAGTTGAATACATGGAAGCCACTCATGGAAGCAAAGAAGCGGTATGTATTCAAATATTATGTTCAAGGATCGGGGTTGAGCAGAGAGCTATGAAGGTAAGTTGCGACGGTCAAAGAACAATATTTCAGGCAAAGAACCGTACTTATCATTCAAATAATAATCACATTTATGTACAATACCATTTTGTAAGAGACATGGTGGAAAGTAACAAGGTGCTACTGGAGAAATTAGACACATTGGAAAACATAGCAGACTCATTGACCAAGTCTGTGAGTGCTATGAAGTTCTCTTGGTGCAGAGAGGCAATGGGCATTACTTCCCTGGGTCTGTGAACAAAAGTTTAGGAATCTCATGTTTCAACAAAGAAGACAATAAGTGGGAGAATGTTCGGTTGTTATCTTCTTTGCAGTGAAATTCTAGTCGAGTTGAATCGACTGGTAGTCGAATTTGAGGTGGATCGACATCAGGTCAAATTCGAGGTAGATAGATAACAATTTGAAGGTCGAGGGAGCTGACCTAGTAAAGACGAATTCAAAAATATCAACGATAATTCAACCGACAAGAGGTTTAAGTGCGAGTGTGAGATGACCGACTAAAGACTGAATGAAGGTCAATTGGTAGTCAACTGGTAAACCCGACTTGGAGTCGACTCTAACAAAAACCCAGGATTTGCGGTATTTGTAGCCAATGATATGCTAGATCTGTACGATTTTTGGGGTGCCAATATTTAGGGTTTTTCATATTGTAAATCCTATAAAGAGGCATGTTGTAAGGTCATAAATTCTGATGTTGTTAGGTAATCGTAGAATTCACTTTTGCATGTTAATGCATGTGTAAGTGTAGGTTGTTGGTCATGCATATGTAAGACGAATTGGCTACAGGGTTGTTCTTTCTTGTGCAAGAGGGTATGATGTTGATTGTGTCTTATGTGTGGACCAAGATTAGACTTGTGACCTTTTATTCTGAATGAATAAGACAACAAGAGACAAGAACGTTCAAAGGAATGTTGGTTTTCCTAGTTAAGGGTTTCCAGGGTAAAATCTCAGTGTACTGTGTGATTGTTTGTGTCATTTGTGTTCTTGATTAAATTCCTCTTCTCTTCTGCTAGGATTAGTGTGGAAGTGCCCTGCATTTCCTGATAGATTTCAGTGGGAACAGTCACACACATATGCATTTGGTAGTGGAAACAATCACATATGTATGTGGTTTGTAGTGGGAACAGTCGCGTACATCCGTACAAATCTTTCTGGGTAGGTGTAGGTCTGTACAGGGATGAGAGGTGACGCCAGTAGGTCGTACAAGTGGTCTGCAACATATTTGTGGGGAGAATATATTTCCGGGATATTTGTTGAGGTTTGGTTCTCTTATTTGTATGGTTATTGGAGGATAAGGTTGTCCTCATATTTTGGTGATATTTGTATTGGCTAAGAGGACAAGGTTGTCCTCAATTTTGGTTATATTGTGTTGTTTCAGAGGGTTGTTTTTTATGAATTTGATAATGTTACAAGAACATAAATATCGTGTCTCATATGTGCTGGTGATTCATCTATGATATTTTGTGTTTCTGTTTATGTAATTTCTCTCAATAATTTTCAGTGTAAAATTGTTCATTGATAACAGTTATTGTTTTATTGTTAGATCACTAGAAAGCAATTTTTAGATCTAAAAATTAGTCACATAAGAGTGCATGTGAAAATTGAAAGAAACTTTCTACGAGAAAGCTTCATGTAGTAGTGTTTGAACAACCAAATAAGACCTTTGTTTGGGATCTTTCGTTCCATTAGTATGTTTTTCATAGTAAAAATGGGTCTCAAGGCCTATGCCATGGCTAGGGGAGGAAAACAAGGAACTTGGTCCCAAAATGAAGCTTCTCAAGCTTAAGGGCCATGAACTAGGAGTTGAGCAATCTCATCAATACTTTTGAAATGATCTTTCACCTTTGAGTGGGATATGGGCGTCATTACTAGTTTTTCCACAACACATATATGATTCAAGGGTTGTAATATGGCTAGAGGAGAAAAACAAGAGCCTTAGGCCCTAATCAAATATTTATTTTCTCAATGGCCTTAAACAAGGCCTATGACTATGAATATGGACACTATTAGTATGATTTGCACAATAGGAATGGGTCTCATGATGCCTATCATGGTCAGGGAAAGAAAAAAGGGCCTTAGGCACTAAATAAATGATTTTGGACTTAAGAAGCATGAAGAAATCCATCATACACATTGGAAATAAGGGATATGTTTTAGAATACCATGTGTATTGTGCATAGGGGAGAGAATAAAATGAATTATGATTTTTAATAGAGGGGCTTTACAATGTCCAAAGTTCTTATAAAGTGTGTGTGTTCCTTAGATTCAAATGTTATTTGAAGAGAATGAGAATTGGAAACTACTTTTTTTTCTTCTAATAAAGGTTCATAATAACAAACTTGGTGGTTTGGGTTTCGGTTGCAAAAACATTAAAACCCCCATTTTCCTCAATGCCTCTCAATATCTCTATTTTTTTGGTTAGTTTTAAATAAGTTACACAAATCCATCAATGATGAAACTACACATATAGATTTGAATATATGGAAATTCCAAATATATAAAAAAAATTTAAAATAATATTGTTTATTTTTATTTTTAATTTATTTATTGTTTATTTAATATTTAAATGCACATGTTTTTGTTTTCTATATAACTTTTAGTTTTCTTAACCATTTAATTTTTTTTTAATAAGTTGCACTAGAATATCTACAATAAAAAAAAATTAAAATTATTTGATCATGTTAAGACCCTCAAATATTAAATTAATCCAAGAAATTGTAATTTGGTTATAATCACTTTTATAATTTTGAAAAATATATAAATTAACATTATAAATTTTGAAAAAAAAATAGGGCACAATAACAATGTTTTTTTTTTTACTATTGTACAAGTTTGTTTAATAATAATCCATCATTTAGCTACACATGGTTAAGAACAAGTGTTTCCTCCTAAGAGGTCACAAGTTCAAATCCAAAGGGGGTAGGGTATGTATACCTCAATAGACTTTACCAATCAAATCGCCGGGTGGAAGGAGTCTCATACACCAATTTGATATCTTCTCGGTTGTGGCCTTAAAAATAGATTATTATTATTTTGAAGTAAAACTAACATTAAAAAAACTCAAATTTTACATAGTCTTACAAAAATTCTATAAATAAAAATTATATATTGAGCAAGCTAACTCAATTTTATACATTTCATCTTTTTATACCATCTTCAAATATATTGGGAAAGTATCTCAAATCATCTTTTCAAATTACAATATAGTTGTTTTTCCATGTTTAAATTCTTACCAACATGTCTAAAGATATCATCATTAATGTACACTAACTCTTATATGACAATTATATTTAATATTATTCATATAAAACTTGTGATTTTGAAAGTTAAAGCAAAGCTTTAATGGCAGTAAACTAATGACCAATAAGTGTTTGAAAATGCAACACAGGAACGGGCTGAATCATATCATTGTATTTTGATATAGTATTGATCGTGCAGATACGAGAATGAAAAATCAATTGAATGTAGCTTGGATGATTATGAACAATGATTGGTTGTAATGGCTTCGAACCTAAATGTATTAGAAAGTTACCTTTAATTTTTAGTTGCCATATATGAAGATGAGACGTATCAACTATAAAGTTTTCAATGATCTGAATATAATTCTGAAAAATTTTAGAATATAAATGGAAAAATCGAGAAAAGGATGATTTAAATAATCGCAATCTATTTTAATATAGATGAAAAAACATTAGAAGAGGATTTGATCCCAACGGAGCAAATATTAATTTTCAAATACTACGCGACGTAATAATAAAGACAATAAACGTAACATCCATGTAAACCCTGCAAAAATAACCTTACAACGAAATATTTTACCTTGGAAATAATTCCTAAAATCTACTTGAAATCGGTCTTCAAAACAGAATTGCCGAGAAAATCAGCCCAGCGAAGAAAAGACCGATGGCAGTCGGTGCAAAAATGCCTGCGGAGGAGACGTCGGCGGGGTTTGAAGTGACCATTGGCGTGGTCGGATTAGTTTTACCGCCGGAATCGGTCGACGGGACCTTGCGGCTCTCAAGAGTCGACGGCGGACTAGCCGGGGGTATCGCAACGCCGGCACCTGCCCCCAAAAAATGTCATTTCAGTATTTCAACGTATTTTTTTATTAAAAAAATAAATAAATAAAAACTTAAAATTCTTGCACCTTTGCATTGGCTGACGGGCGGCGTGGCGACTTTGCAGGCTTTGGGCATGGCGAGTGCGAGCGTCTGATTAATGGGAATGCCCACCGGATTGCTGCCCGTAAGTAGCTGGCAGAGACAAACGGGGTTCGTTTTCACCACGCTAGCCAGGCCACTGCAGCAGCTCCGAGACGGTTCCGCGGCGTTGCCCGTCACGTAGCTGATGCAGGATGCTAAACTTACACTGGCACTCGTACAGCTTGACGGTTTCTGAGCCACGGCAACGGCCGCGAGCGCGAGAAGCAGCAGTACAAGAGGCAGGCACGTTGCGGCAATTGACGGCATTTTGTTGTCTGTAATTCTTCCCATTTACGTGAAACAGACAGCGGGAAATTAAGTAATGCACAGTTGGTCTGGGGAACTGTGCTGAGCGGGGAAATCAAGTAATCCACAGATGGCCTGGGGATTCTGGGGAAATGTGAAGAGCGGGGAAAGAGGTTTTGAAGGCGGGGCCGATCACTTTCAGCCGTCGATCTCAAAGCAAATTTAGAGCACGCGCTACACGAAATCGTTACTGATGACCAACCCACCGTCGCTGTTTTTAATCGAATTCCATCTATATTCTTCAGGTGGAGCAGGTGGCGGTTGTTTGTTTATAAGTTTCGGTGGGTTTCTTGTTTGAATAATTTCTGATAATACAATTTCCTATTCTCCATTAGTAGAATTTATATGGATGTTACGTTAAAGTATTTGCAACGAAAGTAAGGGTGCGTGAGTTTGTTCGTTTGTATGTTTGAGCTTTTCTATTTTACAGATCTAACGTCACCAAGAATATGTGCCAGCTATTCAGATTAAAACCGTATTCAAACAACTTTACTCCCGTGCATGCCCATACTCGACAACAAGGGAGTAAGCTAACGTGTGAGCAAGCAAACAGATCCGGTTTTTAGGTAAAAAAATGGTTTGAATCTGGTCAAATTTTGCATAGATCAAAGTTTTATGCATTTCAAAAACTTGTTTTAGAGGTTTTGACTCATTTTAAACCAACCCAAATACTCAAAAAATCAATCAGAATTCTAAATTGACCGAAAATTTAAAACCGCACCGCTAAAAAAAACCTGCATACTCCCTCGACAAACTGTGCCCAATCTCAATATCATTCAGGTATGAAAGCTCAGTATTATAATGCTTCAAACGTGTGATATTCCCAAGAAAATGAATGTTGACTAAGGAAAATAAATAGTCGTCATTTTCATAAGCCGATCCATCTTCAACAACCTAATGCTCATTCCTGTAATTGAAAATGAAATGTATTTTTTTTTTGTATATTATTGGTCGGATGCAGTGGTTGTGCTGTAATTTGCTTGTTAATATTTTATTCACGCTTTCCTTCATCCATAATTTAAAGGCACCGTTTAAACGGTCTAAGATTTGAACGGTTTCATTTTATTTTTAATGTATAAATGATTCAACGTTTTTGAAAAAAAAATTGGAACACTTAATTATACAACTTAATCGATATTTCCAACAATTTAGGAATTCCGAAATGTTTAAAGATCCAACTATTTCTTACTTTATGTCCAACAAAATTGATAAAACTAGAAATATTTCCAACAAAATTGATAAAACTAGAAAAAATGGAATAAGTAAGTTAATATCCAATTTTCACAATTTTCATCCTGAAATCAAATGATTTCATATTTGCTTTATAAATATTTTCTGGTTATTTACTAATCAAATGATTTCATATTTGCTTTATAAATATTTTCTGGTTATTTACTTTATTTTCATTTTATATTTATGTGTCCACCTCATAACTTGATTTCAGATTTGCTTTATACATATTTTCTGGATATTTACTTTATTTTCATTTTATATTTATGTGTCCACCTCATAACTTGAACATTAGAGTATAAGTTAAATTCCAATTTAATTCCTTAAAAGTGACATAATTTCGTAGATGTTGAAAAATTGATGAAATAGAGTTAGATGGTTTTCACAACATTTTTTTTAAATAACTATTAAGTTACCAAGATTTTATATTTCAAATCAAATATAATTTATATTTCAAATCAAATTTAATATAGTTTTATTGTAATATTCCTTATTTCCTGTTATTTTTGTTAAAGGAACTATTAATTCCTTTAATTTTTATTATTTTATTTCTTATATTTTTAATTTAATTTCTTGAGTGACATAATTTTGAAGATCTTGAGAAATTGATGAAATAGAGTTAGGTAGTTTTCACAACATTTTTGTTAAGTATAACTATTAAGTCACCGAGATTCTATATTTCAAACCAAATTTAATATAGTTTTATTCTAATATTTCTTATTTCATGTTATTTTTGTTAAAGGTAACTATTAATTATTTTAATTTTTGTTATTTTATTTCTTATATTTTCAATTTAATTTATTGAGAGTGACATAATTTTGTAGATGTTGAAAAATTGATGAAATAGAGTTAGGTGGTTTTCACAACATTTTTGTTAAATATAATTATTAAGTCACCTAGATTTTATATTTCAATTCAAATTTAATATAATTTTATTGCAATATTTTTTATTGCAAATCAAAATTTAAGGAGAAAATGTGGTGTGCTAAAGAGTTGGAGGAAA
>CBVK0100413855.1:0-19181 GCA_900067695.1 Picea abies
TCTCCCACATGTGCTAAGGAAGGAATAACACATGGGGAACACCTCCCAAGGTACACAAATCAACACTCTGGACGTCATCGTCGATGCCCTAGACGTCATCCACAATTGGTCTTGTCATCTTGGACAACATTTGTGTGGCATTGGCACATATGGGCATGGTTTCAGGCCTTTGGAGGCCCAACGTTTCACCTTCCCCACCCAATGTTCCATACTTGGGGCTTAGCGTCACCCTAGACGGGAATGACGTCACCCCTGGAGTGATTCTTAGATGTAAATTAATTTTGTTTTGTTCAGATTTAATTTGTGTAAAAAACTGGCCAGGTCGGCCCAGTAATTATGAACTGAAATTAATTTTAGGTTAAATTTTGTATAAGTAAGCAAAAAGTAACATTCATTTTCAACACAACTTGTCCTTGGAGACAAGGAGGCCTGAAATTTGCGCCCTATTAGGGTTATTGGCTGAAATAGTGAGGTGCCACTCTGGTTTAAGGCTTATCTTTGCAACTTGGATCAATTTTTGGAGTTTTATGGTGATCTTGCATGGTATATTCATGATTATTCTTGGTTCTAGTAAGTAGAATCTGCATTTTGTCATCTATTGAATGGTTTATTGTATGGTTTTATTTTCTCATACAAGATTATGAAATTGCATGGTGTATTTAATGCTTGAAGTAAGAAACTTAAGTTGCTACTTTCTTACTTTTTATTTGCCAAGCTTTCGCTAAATTGATCTAGTAATTAGTGAAACCCTAGAACCCTGAAGTGCTAGTTTGCATTTGGTTATTGCTGCACAAGTTTTACTCAATAAAAAGGCTAAGGAGAGCAAGGTTCTAGGGCGTAAAAGTGCCTATATCCTAGCACTTTGTTTCTTGAGGTCAAAATCTAGGAGGACTTAGGTTGCTACTCCTCGTTGAATTTTTTACCCCTTAGGCTTTTGTGTATTATCATTAATTAGCAGCCTCAGATGAAGCCGCCATCTTTGACTCCATTACCCTAGAAAGACACTAGTCATCGTCCTTTGACCTTTGACAAGGATCATCAATTTTCAAGCTCAATTCCCTACTTGATACTGTACTAACCTGAACTAAATTGCTAATCTAGTCTAGAAATACTAACAACTAATTTGCTGCTGTCATAATCACTGCTACAACTATCATTTTGCAGCTTATATCAGCCTACTAACCATCTAAGTCATCCTAGAATTTGTATAAGGCAAGGTACTAGTGTGTGTTTAATTGCCTTTCTAAAGTGCAAATTCTGAAGCTGTTATCGTTGTCATAGCTGCTGTTACAGCCACTGTTGCAGCCCCTAACAGCCCTAAAATCATCCATAAAACCATTGAGCATTTGTACTAAGCAAACTATAATCATTGGATATTGAAGTAGTGTCTTATTGCTTTATTATAGTACTTTTCTAAAGTGGTTTCCATTGTTGTCATCATCATTAATTAATGCTGTTATAATTGTTTGAACAACCATTTAAGTCATTTATTGACTTATGTTAATCTTGAAGATCGTGAGTGACAAAGTATTATCAAGTTTGCAAGCCCTTTTATATCATGTCTTGTCATCATAACTTGCAATTTTCAAGATACATTGGTGCTGCAATAATCTCATCTTTATATGTAACTTGTTCTAACAGCTTGTAATTTGTCTAAGAAGTCATTGGTTATAATTGTTGATATCATGGTTGTTATTGACGTTTGATGTTTCATTGGTAAAGGGCAGGTACAAGCACACTTTCAATTTCCCTTGTCCCTTTAAACTTTACCCAAGTGACTTCTT
The DNA here is from genome assembly GCA_900067695.1 of Picea abies. Lineage (NCBI taxonomy): Eukaryota > Viridiplantae > Streptophyta > Pinopsida > Pinales > Pinaceae > Picea > Picea abies. Next base: position 1,785 of record CBVK0100413855.1, read on the forward strand.
TTGTTGAGTGACCTAGAGAGAGGGGTGGGTTTTCACCGTGTCTTTTTGCCCTTCATCAACCAACTAGGTCCTGAGATGTCTCCCGGGGAGTGAGGTTTTCCTCCTCTTAAAGAGAAAGAGGTACCCTATTGGGGTGACAGTGATAGGGTTACCTCAATGTTACGTCAATCTAAGCCTACTTGCCTTTAGGCTTTGGGCAAGTATAGGTTGCGCGATAACAAGCACCATTGCAATTGCTTCAGAAAATGCTTTGTTCATGAAGCTATGATTGATATCTTCTATATGATTGGATTATAGATTTAGTTCAAGGATGCCGAGCTTTGGAATGTGTAAATATAACCTTGAAGGTCTAGTTTGCAGAGACTGTGTGCGCTCGACAATTATGGACTTTGAAAGAGAATTAGTGTAGAAGAGAAGAGAAGTTGAGGGAGAAAGATTCACACGAAAAGTTGTTGATAAGATAAGATAGGTAAAATAAATGTATTAATATTCGAGAAATGACCACTGGGGTAGGTCAATGGGACTTGTCACCGCCTTATACACACCTCGGGTCAGGTGGAAGAAATCTTCAATCCACTGGGTGTGTCCTTGGGGGCAAGTCTCGAGTCGAGATGCTATCACTTGATTCCCGAGTTCTCTGTCTAGGTCAATTTCTAGCAAAGCGAAGGTGGGTAGTTTCTAAAAAATGAGTAAGGCTAAGTAAGCTACTTACAAAAAGGAAATCTAGGAGTTTATTCAAAGCAAGAGCAAAATACAAGTTAATCTATTCTAGCAGCATATATGATATGACACAAATTAGAATTTGCTTATGATAAAGATACAAAGCATATAAAGTACTTGCATGTAAAAGATACAATATTAAAAGTAGATACAAGTGCTCTAAAGATAAATGATAAGTGATATAAAGACCAGTGCCAATAATGTAAAGGTTATTGCAAGATTTATGTAATGCTGCTCAGATGAAGATGTGTTGCAAATGCTCTGGACAGTTTTATTATTAAGGTGAGTTGTTTAGTTCGTAGGTTTATTGTAAAGTGACTTGATAGTGCAAGTCCACTTGTAAGTGCGAAGTATGTGCAAGTGATTGCAAATAAAGAAATCTAATCTAAAGTTTGGTTCTCTAGAAGGTATCCCTTAATTGGGTACAAGGAAGAATGTCGGAGGTCCAATACAGGGACAACCTAGATCTCAAAGTTCCCATTTGACTTCACAAACAGGGTCATTTGTAGGATCCCATTTTAGCAATAACTAGTATCAGATTGTCCTATTAAAACTAAATCCACACTGATCAATCCCCATTCTGATGTACTCCACACCTCAGATCAAGTAAAAGCTCGCAAAGAAGGGGATAGAGCAATACTAGGGGAAGCTGAGGGGATAGTTTATTTGCCAACTTTGAAATTACAGAAATAAAATTGCAAAAATGAAATCTAATCTACTTTAATCTAAGAAATGAAACTACTCAAATGTTTTGCGGTGTTGTGATTGATTTGATGGTTTATTTCATCTTTTTAAATTAGATAAAATGAAAAGCAATGAAAGAATTTAATTGAGGCAATCAGACGAGGACACCAATCCCCCAGGGGGGATTGAATACTGGGCGCTAAGAATCCCACCGATTTTATTAATTTATTACAATCTCTTTATTTGGGAAATGCTTGTGATCCTTTATAAAGAGGATCAATAAGTTTTACAAGTTTCAAGATTTTGTTGTGAAAGGAAGAAAGTGGTTTGGAGTCTTGGATGGTCCAAATCCGCCAAATTTTGGCAGCAATTCCTCTTGGCTGTCGGCAAATCTGCAAAAAACAGCAAGCTAAATGTGCCAAATTGCTACAAAACACTTTAGAAGTGCCTGGAAAAAGGTGTTAGAATTATACAAAAAAAATCTTAAGTAAAATCTATGATCGGTTAGCAAACTAAAGACTAAAAAAGCAAGTAAATGGTGAGCCTTGTTAGTGATATTGCTTGCTGTCCTAAAACAGCAAGTACAACGCCACTAATTTTGCAAAATTTATATTTGAAGCACTTAAGACTTGATCTATCTTTTAGCCTTAAAAGTTTACTTTGAAAAAAATATCTAAAAATTAAATCAAGCAAGCTAGATCTTCTTTAAAATGAAGCTTTTGATCAGCGAAGTAAAGATCTAATTTATTCTATCATGCGATAATATTTTGCTCAAGATTTAACTTTAAAATAACCAAACATTTAGTTTGCATGCAAAAATAAAAGTAACGGGAAGAAAACTTTTGATTTTGTTGAGAAAAAGGAAAGAGAGAGATATTGGAGAGAAAAGAAATGTTGGGCAATGGAGTCTTCTTATTGGATTGTAGAGGGACATTGTTCACATAGAAAGAGGTTGAAAATGATGGAGATTCAAATTATAATCCTCCACTCTTCCAATCCGAAGGCCCTGCAAGCTTAGAAAGTTACGACAAACACTTCGTCAAAAATGGGTGTTCCGTACACATGGGATCTAGAAAACATTAATTAACCGAAATGAACATGAAATCTTCAATCACATATGCTAATAACAACAATATCTAGAAAATAAAACTAGCTTAAAGGATCTTGTTATTCAAGGGCAAATTTGACAAAAGAGAATTGCAAGAAAGTAAACCTACAATTACCTCAACACATCAAAGGAACATTGAACATCCACACATTAGCACAATACACAGGTACGACCTCCAAAGTCTCTTTATTTCTACTCCAAATAGCATAGAAGCATTGCAACAACATTTTCCCAATTCTGAGGAGGGGGGGCCGCCTTTCTGATATAGCATGAGAGGTTGATGTTTCTAAATCATGAGGACAAGTCATTTCAAGGAAAAGCGTGATGTTTTCAAATGCAAGGGTGAGTCACTTCAAGGAAAAAATGTGATGTTTCCAAAGCACAAAAGCGCACATGTCATCTCAAGGAAAAAACATGATGTTTCCAAAGCACAAGGGCACACATGTCAAGGGAAAAATGTGATAAAGAGGAAGGTGCGCCTTCTTTCCTTGGGATTTCCACTATATGACAAATCAATCCAGTTAAGTTGCCTTTCACTTGAGACAACTCGCCACCACTTGAGAAGACTACAGATACAAGGAAAACATGTCCCAGACATGTTTCCTTGATTTAAGGATTGCTAGTTTTTTCCTTTTCTTTATCTTTTTATTCTCCCTTTAGGAGAGAAATTGATTTTTAATGGGTAAAAACCAATATTTTTCCTCAACAAGGTGGGACATAGGTAAAGTGGGTAATCTGAGGAAAACGAATACCCCTAAGGCATATAATGCATCCTAGTAGCACTTATTTAATTTATACATCATTTACAATTAAAAATATCTCGTTTTGCGGGAAATTTTTTATTTGCTGACAACATTAAAAAAAACCTAAGGGGGACATAACGCATTTCCATATGACTCAAAAATGATGACTAGCATGGTAATGTACGTTAGACACTAGACTTAGACAACACACCAAGGCCTAGCCACTAGGACATACTCCACCTTTGGAGGAGATTGAGTGAAAAAGCTTAAAAATCATAACTCGCTTGTAAGGTAACAAGATATAACAAGAAAGTAAAAAAAACCCCTCTAGAGTAATGTACTAGTGACCAAGTCTTAGAGGGCTAAGCCTTTTACAAAGTCCATCATGCTAGCTCATCTTATTACAATTCCCCATGGTGTATGGAAAATGCGGGAGAAGATGAAGAAGAAAAAGGGTCCATAATGGCTGGCTGGTTGGACTTCTCAACTCTGAATTTTGAACAAGTATTTGTTCAATCTTTGGCGTCTCAACTGCAAGTCCATCCTAGTGCAACTTGGTGGGTAACAGGATTGTAAGGTAGAATTATGGTTATACAAAGCAACTCCTATATAAAAACAAGAAGCATGAAGTAAAATAAAATAAAAGTCTAATCTAAAACCTAGAGAGCTGACTCCAAAAATGGAGAGGCGGTCTAGGAGAGAGATATATAAGGTGAGTAGAGCTAGAATCTATGGCATCGATGGTACGAGGTTACTCTGGTCCACTGGAACCATCTCTCCTAACATCTGAGGCCAAATGAAGAAAACTCAAAATAAATGTTTGTTCAAAGAAGAATCAAAAGAGGAGTTGGAATGAGTGTTGTGCTATTGTCTGGAAGGAAGATCTCGTCGCTGTGGTCTGGAAGATATCATTTGGCGACTGGTCTGTTTGCTAATATGAGGTCTGGAATGGCAATGCCACTCGGGTCTCACGCGGGTAGAAATAGTGCCCCGTGTTCTCAGTGATCTTGGGGTCATAGCAATGCATTTGCTGCTTGGTGCCCCTAGTTGGGAGCACTGTAAAAAAGGAAGTGATGCGTTGGGTGGGAGCTGGTCCAGGATGTGGATATGGTTGGAGGATAGAAGAGAGGAGATGGAGGGCCACTTGCATGTACAAGGCTAGGAATCTCTGGTCAGGGTACCTAAAGAAGTTGCCAAGTGTCTGTAGTTCTGTGCAAAGACAGTGGAATCATCCTCGGATCTTGTAGAAATCAGGCAAATAAAGATGAAGTGTTCTTCAGTCTCAATCTCTCGGAGATGGCACAATTGACATATCGTGTTTGATTCGTCAATCTGATGGTCAGTCTCAACCCACAATCTATGAGAGCCAACTCTGAACTAGCCTAGGGGGATCCAAAGAGTGTGCATCCAAGGGCAAAGTGTGTAATGGGGTCGAACAATGAGTCTCCCTCATAACCATGAAGTGCTAAGCATAGAAGGCCATCTTTGGACGTAACCCACCCGAAGGGTTTATCCAAATGACCTTTACAAACTTCGTAAAGATTTCCCCTCTCGGATGATTGTATTCATCTCCTTTTGGGTGGGTAAGAGGTGGCTGGGTGCACCCAGGGAATATCTAAATGGAGGGAGCCTGTTTATCTTAATACCAACAGATGCAAGGAGATCCATGATCCCAGTTTACGATTATCTTCCCATCCCTTTGCTGTATCAACAAAGCTATGAATGCGGTGTGTTGCCGTCCTTATACACACTTGCAGATGTGAGCTAAGTCCTGCTCACTTAGTGTGCCCTTGGAGGCACAATGCTTAGGTTCAAAGTCCACGCTGTCACTTTGACTTGAACCTTTTCCGTCTAGGCTAACTCCCAGGGAAGCCAAGGGGGGTAGACCCTAGTTACTAGATGAGATTAACATTTATGTTCTAGGAGTTGGTTTTAATTGGTTAAATGGTCAAGGGGAATCTAGCCTATGATGTTAAGCAACAAATGCAAGATGCAATTACTAAGTATGAAAGTCATACCATTTCCTAGGGCAACTAAGACTAGTGCCTAAGATTGGGCAAGAGGTCAACTAAGTAAAGGGGATGTTTGTTACAAGATAATTACAAGTTACAAAGTATTACAACAAGATAGATACAACTAGATACAAGAGAATATATGAGATATACAAGCTAAACTAGATTAGATACAAGATATAGAAAGAATGCTTAAGATATACAGATTAAGACTAAGCTAGATACAATAGATACAAGATATTAACAAGTGCTTGAAGTGTGCAAGAAAAGAAGATGTTCAAAGACAAGAGATAATCAACACATCAAGCCAAGCATGCTCACAACAGATAGAATTCCGTTGGACTGCTTATCAATGGCAAAAGATGCAAAGCACTCAGGACGCAGTCAAGAGAATGCCTCCAGGTGGATGCGCACTTCTTGAAGGATCACACCATAAATACAAGAGTAAAATATAAATGAAAGCTTTGAAAATAAAGTGCTCTAGATGAAGAGATGTAACCACTTGAGCAATGATTCTACAACATATACAAGATAACTTGCATGATATAAAAAGATGATGAGATTAGTGCTTGCAAGTGTAAAATTATATTGCAGATGTTGTAGACTAAGGATTAAGTTAAGTGATTAATGTGAGATTAATTTTAGCCCTATCTAGGTGTCAACCCAAAAATTCTTCTCCCCCAGTTACCAAGTGACTGCTGGATGCTCAAGAAGTGAGGCAACAAGGCCTACCCTAGCTTCACAGGTTAGCCTTAAGATCAAAGTACTCACGGAAAGGACGTCGTGAGATCGTCCTTGGCCTAGCACCGTCCGTTGCCTTCGTCCGTCTCCGTTTTAAATGGAGAAGATGGTGAGTTATGGTGTCCTATTAAGTCTAATTAATTTGTTTTAAACCTATGAGCTAAGTATTGCAATGTGTGTTTGAGTGCTTGTAGCTTGTTCAAAAATGCTGAAACTGAAAATTGAATAATGTGAAGGTTGAGGCCTGTAAACAATGAAATTTGCAAATTAAGCTCTCAAGTTTTGAGTTGTTGCATGTGAGTATTCAGAACTGAAAGTCCTGATTGTGAAGGCTGAAGCCTTTAAAGACAAGATTGCAAGTTAAAAACTTTAAGTAAAATTACTGCATTGTGAAACATAAATCAATGGAAATAACTTGCATAAGGTAAAAGACGATTACTCAAAAAATTATGTAACCAGTAAGTGCATGCATGTGTAAGATAAAGATTGGAGAAACAAAAACTTGCATGCAACAGAAAATGAAGATCTAATCTAAGCCACCATAGGGGCTCTAAGCTAACATATGTTATGAAATCTACTTTAGATTATTTTAAATTAAGCATGGATGTAGAGATCACAACTAATCTAGCTAAACTAGGCAAGGAAAGATAGAAAACAAATCTAATTAAAACGTGCAAGAATAAGACTGAAAAGAAAATAATGCAGGCCACTTGGGTACAACTCCTTTGGGCTTGCGTACAATGTTTAGAATGAAGGAGAAAGATGAGAAACCGTTACCACTCTTGAAAGGAGTACCAAAAGGGTGTGTTGTACTCGAATTTGGGTAGCATGCCCTCTTGTCCTGGTAAGAATCTGTAAAAATCAACAAGCTATTGCTTGCTGATTTGTGCCGCAACACACTCAAAAGAAGTTATGAAATTCCTGTCTTTCAACAGAAGTTTCATACATATATAAAACAAAATTTAATATGATTAAATTGACCTATCTAAGTAAGTTAGCTACTAAAATCTGAAATGAAAGAACGAGGAAGAAAGATAGGAAATGCTTGTGAAGTTTAGGTGAAGATGGGGGTAGATTTGTCCTTGAACCTATTCCAATAACTCCATAGAGATGATCTGCAAAACTTAAACCAAAAGTGAGATGGAACAACAGATAATATCCTGCATGCATAGATAATACAACATAGTTTCTATTATACGCATGCACAAAATATATAGATGGGCAACTACACTATTGCCTTACTTAGCCTAGTAGACTAATTTACTTAAGCAACTATTGATCAAAACACATAAAGATTTAAACATGATATCACCTCACAATAAGTGGCACATCCAGACTAATCTTGAACGCCACAGTTTCCTCCAAAGCTGTTTCTTGTATTATCAAATGGGAAGAGGTCGTAGCAACAATGCTGCTACAATCTCTTCAAAAGCAAAACCAATGAAGCAATGTGAAAATAATGAGAGAGAGAGAGTGGGATGGAGAGAATTTGGTAGCATAACATTACTGTGAAGAATGGTCATGTATGAGGGAGTGAGAGGTTTCTTTTATAGCCTTGGGAGACCAAGAGACCCCTCTTGGATTTTCAACACTTGGCAAAGATCCAAAGGGAAAGACAACTCAAAGGTAAAACGAACCAATGAGATGATAGGCTTTTAGGGTGAGGGGAAATGGCAAGTAATTGAGTTGGATGAGGATAAAGCAAGGGAGGAGGGGTGAATTAGGAAAGACGAGGCCCACTTATGGGTTAAAGGAGGAGATACTTGCTTTCATGGAAGATGTTTCCATCTTCCATAAGCTTTATCCACTTTTGCAAGAGGAAAAGCGTGAGGTTTGAAAGGGGAAAGCGTGAGGATGTGAGTTTGAAGTGTGGTAGAGTGTGTTGGACACACTCCCAAGTGGGATGTGAATGGTAAGGAGAGTCGTATGAAAGGAAGAGGGGATCCACGATTCAAATTTGCAAGAGTTTCCAAATCAAAGCGTGGAGTGGGGACGCATTTGCTAAGGTGGACGTAGGCTCCTAAAGGAAAAGCGTGAGTTTAAAAGGTAAGTGTGGCAGGAGTGTGACGTCAACACTCTAATGTGGGACGTGGATGGGAGAGGAAGGGCACACCTCACGAGGAGGGGTCCATAACTCATTTAAACATGAGTTATTATATCATACGTGGGAGAGGGAACGTATTACCCAATTGGGAGTAAATTAAAAACGAGTAATAAAGGGTAGGTAAGGGTTTAGGAAATTGTTAAGATGGGTTAGGTGGGTTAGGTAGGTCTTTTCTCATTAATTTTCACCTTTACTTTACCTTATTTGGTCCATTATTACAAAGTCGACATTTTCCCATGTCTTGGGTTTAGCAATTAAAATCGCTGTTTTCCGAAAAAACTCCTAAGTGGACAAAAACCCTAGCAAAACTTGTTCAATTGAGTTGAAACTTGGTCCATGGGTGTAGGGGGTCTCATTATCTTTCTTTTGTGTACAAATACCCCTATCAAAAGCCCCGAGACCTAAGTTTTACATTAATTACCCATAATTAATTAATTCCCAACCTTAAAAAAACCTAGCTAAACTCTACGGAATTCCGCGCAATTTTGCGTGCTGTCTTACATGGTCATTTACATCGTTCCTAAACACTAGCTACCCAAGAATGATTTCATTAGAACGCCTTTCACCACTTTGGAGGATTTATTGCTAGTGGGAGCGAAAAACTCAAGGGAGATTAACCCGGCTGGTTAGGCCACATTAACCACCTGAGGATAAAAAACACTCAGTGAAAGGAACTTTCCTAATGAAGAAGTCCTAAGGCACCTGACCTAACTATGATCCATGCATGCCTATTACAATATTAACCCATGCAGGGGTGCGATAATTCCGCTTACAAAACTGTGTGCTGGAGCAAAAAATGCCCTGTAGAACCAAAAAGTCTTTGACATGTTTGCATCTGTTGATGCATATCTTCATGGTACATGGAATTGACCCCCTAGTTGAACAGGTGGTCAACAGAGTGCAGGAGTGAGATGAGACCAAACACAGTCTCAAGCCAGAAGGGGTGAGCACCAAACTCTGCGAGTTGACAGAAGTCCGACAGATGGACTTCTAGACAACTCTTCAACGATATTTTGATGTAGTTTTAGGGCTCTGGCAAAAGCACACCACTTTTTCAGAGGAACGTGTTTCTTTGTTGCAGAAAATTGCTAGGTTTGAAGGATACCACACTATCTTGCAACTTGAGAATGAGACCTTTCAACAACCTATTCTGAATTTAGTGAACAAATCTGCACCATTGAAACGGTGCTATGCCTTGTCCTAGGCCTTAAAGGCATTAGAAGATTGGGACATTGATGTTGAGATTTTGCAGAAGCAGTGAGAGGATTTGATCAGAGAGTGTGGTCGCCTTTTTCAGTTCCAGCTGCTCACACCACCTATTGAGTCTTTGCAAATTGCATTAGAGATTGAGGCTTCAAGAACAATGCAGCTTACAGTGCTTGGACAGGCCATTTACACAGCGCAACTTTTGTCCAGCTTCGAGTATCCCCGTTGACTGCTCTGCTCCAGTGCTATATGTCAAAATTGTCATCCATGGAGATTTCTGGTGAGATCATCAGCACTTTTGCTGCTCTATGCAACAGAGTGTTTCTCTGCTACTTCCTGGTTCTATCCAAACATAGCAAACTTGCAGTTTTTGAATTTTTGGTTGCAGCAGTGGGTCGTTCTAGTGTGTGCCTGTTTTTTCAGCATACAGTTGGTCACTTCTTCAACACGAACTTCCTGGTTATCAGAGATATGTCTTGCAGTATACCATGGTGTTTATAAATGAGTTGCAGTCTGTCTGGATCTGTTTGTTTTGAATGTAGATGTCTGTTTTTTATATCCCAGGCTTTCATGTTAGAATTCTTGGTGTTAAACACACTGATCACAACAGATACAATACAGCTTTTTCAGCATATATTATATTGCTATAGGCTGCCTTTATCTACCCACATCACAGATCTGTGGCACTACAACTTTGGCATGTCTGGCTTGGAACTGGCATGTCTTCCATGTATGTGACGCCTCTTCTCAAATTTAATTTCTTTCAAACTTAAGTCTGACAAATATGTAATACTCACCTGTAGCATCATGTTTCTTCTTTTCACCTGACGTCTCAGGTTGCCTCAAACTTATGACTTCATTAGAACAGTCTCATGTCTACCTAAGGCTACCACTTTAAACCCATCATCTATGTCTTTTATAACCAAACGATTGGCATATGTCTGGTAGCTCCAGAGTCATCAATCCGCTCCTGTGAAGTGGAGGAAGATCAATATGCCGAGTGGATAGCCATATGTACTGTGGAAGATGTGTGCAGGCATATTGTCCTTAGATGTCTGAATGTTTCCTTTCTACATTTCTGTATTTCATTTAAGAATCTTAATTGTTTTCTCTTCATAGTTGCAACCGGTATTGTACAGCGTCGAGGCTCAACCTGTACGTATAGTAGAGGGGGCTCGTTGTGCATTTTCTTACACCATTGTTGGAGTTTAGTAGTTTCATCAGCTTTGAAATCTTATAATTTCTTAGGTGTGCATCAAATGTACGTTATATATTATATAAACTTTGAGTGCCTTCATCTAATCTATAATTGAGCATGGCCAAAATTCAATTTTGATGTCTTTGTAGGAAGTGCGAGTTCTTTTGCAAGAACTTTGAAATTGATTGATCTATTAGAAAATTCTTGGATATCATTTAATATCTATAAAACGCAACACTCTTTATAATGCTGTATTTTTGGAACTAATTTGATCTCCAAAGGATTCATTAGAAAATACTGAAGTTAGAAGGATCTTTTGTCATTGTCTTTTAGGACCCTATTTTATCAAGGGGCTGATTCGTGAGGTTCCTTGTCCATGAGTGGAGTTACAGCAAAACTTTATCTGTCTTGTTTTGTATGGCTGAAATAACTAGGAATTAAAATTGTATGGTCTTACTTCTTTGTGGTACTCAAAGGAGATTTTTGTGCAGGTATATTGTAATTGTTAGGTAGTTTAGCCAATAGAGTTATCTGTGATTTCTCAAGTCACGTTTATCCATAGAGTTAGTTTTTTGTGCCTTGTGTTGTGCTGCTGAGTTGCTGATCAGGTAGCAGTTCATTGTTTGCAAGTTGGTTTAGACATGGAATACTTTCAGTAGTGTATTTATATTTTTGATTTCTCAAGTCATGTTTGCATCTCTTTTGTTACACATGGTCTTGGATGAGGCTTTGGCACGTATTCTTAGTGTCAAAGGGGCACTTAAAGAGTGTATGTAGTATGTACATGCCACGTTCATATCTTGTGAATATAATAGTATAATTCTTATAAGCTCTCATGAACCTTATAATGCTAATCATTGAATTCCGACAACTTTGCAAGGGTTGCAGATTTGGAAAATGAACCTGTAATGATTGGTTGAGATTGAGACCTTATACATGTTTCAGATGCCAGCCTTTATTGTTCATTATATGTATGAAGTTTTGAGCACGTTTAAAGTCACAAAAGCAGTGTGTTTTTGTTACTCAAATACTTGAGCAGCATCTTTTCTGATGTGATTGTGTTGTTACCAGACTGAATGCTGTTTTGGGTCAAGTAACAGTGCTGAATTGGCCGCTGATTTAAGGAAGCAAAATGGAGGAACAGTAGCTGACTATGATTACTCAGATTATGATCCTTCTCCCATCGATTCCCATGTCCATGGAGCACCTATAGAGAACAGTGCACAGGCCCCTTCACCAGCACCTTCATCATCTCAAAGTCCTGAAAACTCAACAGAGTATCAGTTGTTGCCTTCCCCAACTGTACGTTGAAGTTCACGGCTCTTCCATTATCTTCATAACAAGTAGTTCCCTTTTGCCAGTAGGAACTAAAAATCAGGAATAGCATTCCTGCAACAATCAGGAATGCCATTAATTTGTATAGGCATTAAAACTCCTTCAATAGTGTGGGCATAGAAAAATATATGAAATTATAATGAAGTTAAAAAGCTGAGTATCATTTTAAAGAAAGATGACTGTAAATATTGGATGAAGAAAACTAGTCCTAAAATAGGTGGATTTGTTAAACACTGAAGGTAAGTGCATGCATATAGGAATGTTGTAAGAGAAGCACTATGACAGCCAGTAATTCATGCTTAGAACATGATATAGCTTAAACTTGTAATGATTATTATTTAAAACTTCTCATTTAGAGTTAATGGTGGACATGATCACGTTGTCAAATGACAAAGTTGTTGAAAGTGCATGAATTATGTTGCAAGTTACATTCTTGTATGCTACAAGATTTTTAGCAGGCAGTAGTGCAAACTGGGACGACTTACAATCCTGTGCCTAGTTCACTACTACTTAGCTACTCAATGCACCAAGTAATGCCATAGATGACGATAAGAATACTTTTGTTGTTACGATAAAATCTGACTACATAATTTAAAAAGCAACTCATGAGGCACTTGATCATAGATGGCAATGTGCAATAGACAAAGTTTTCATAGATTGTGACTCCATTTTCTATACATATGTAGATGAATATCAAATAATAGTGGAAGGTTCAGTCAAATAAAATTGCAATGTAATGAAGTTTTCATGTGTTCATTTGAGTTAGCATCATGCTTTGTTGGCCTTCTTTGGTTTGTGGCTATCTATGTCACACTTGGCGTATCCCTATATTAGGATTTAGTATCATGCTTTGTGGGCCTTCTTTGGTTTGTGGCTGTTATCTATGTTATGTTTGGTGTATACCTATATTAGGATTTAGTAGATTTGACAACGCATTATAAAAATAGTCTCATGTGGAATGACAATGTGCTAAACACAACATAGTCATAGATTGTGAATTACTCCATTGACTATACATATGTACATGCATATCCAATAAATGGTCAAGGTTTTATCAAATAAAATTGCTATTTATTGAAATTTTCATGTCTATGTACATGCATTAAAGTGGAAAAACCTTTTTGGTTCATATAGATCATAGATATGGAGTTGAATGTTTATGGTTGTTATCTATGTTGTTAGACATATAGTCAATATCATGCCTTGTGGGTTGTCTTTGGTTTGTGGTAGACGGCCTTGTGGTTATTTATTTGATGCTTGTAGTAATTACAAGTTTTAGTATTATAATGACATGCCCAAGTTTTGATTACTATCTTCCGACTTCATATTATATAAATAATTTTTATGTCCAAGCTTTTGGTAGAGACGGGTGCATTTTCACCACCAGAAGTTAGAAAATGTTTGCTTCATATTCAAGTGTGCACATTTAGATATAGTTATTGAGAGAAATGAAAAAAAAATCATTTTATATGAATGCATTCTCCTGGTGAAAGTTGTATTATTATTACTTGGCATTGTTTGGTGCAAGTAAAATTGATCTAATAACACCAATTTGTGTAGGTGCACTAGTAACAAATTAATGTTTCACCGTGAGATTCTAATGGTAGTTAACTTGGTCTTAACTATTGACCCCAAAATATTTGGAGCATTACTAAGATGGAACTTGCAACATTGTGTGTCACTTCATTTTTAGACCTGGCATTTAGGTCCTCAATTAGCATATATTGTGTGTCCCTTCATTTTTAGACCTGGCATTTAGGTCCTCAATTAGCATATTCAAAATATTTGGAAGAAGATCAACACATATTTAGATATGATTAGTATTTAATTGAATTACTTCATCATTAAAAGTTTATTCTAAGACTCTCGAAACAGTAATAAAAAATGAAAGAAAATAAATCAAGCTAGCATGTTTTCTTCGCAAGACATAATTTTTTGAAAAAGTCTAAGAAATGTTCAGATTAATTACATTACAATAATAATTTTATAATATTAATAGTTGAAGATTGTATTTGAAATGTGAAAAAATTAACTTTCAAGATTCATTTATGTTGATGAGATAACTCTTAATGCTACATGAAATTTTAGAGCTTATGTATGTGTAGGACTGGAGGTTATCTTTGTTAAGGGTGTCCATCACTTACATCATCCTTTGTTGAATTAGAGGTTAACTTGTTTGATGGTCATGTTGTAATTTTACATCGACATGAACATGCATTCAAAGAATTATCTACCACCAAAAACTTAATTCTAGAAACATCAGTCAACTTGAGATATATATATTCACAAGTATGTTGGATAGAAAAATTAGGAATGTAGATATCACATATTGATGAAAGGAATCAACCCTGCAAACATTAGAAACTAGATCTAAGAAATCTGCAGCATGAATGCAGTGAACACCAAAACAGAGAATTGGAACAAAAACAATGTCTTTTTATTTACACAATAGAAAATTTACAATATTATGGATGACAAAAGCTTCCGCAAGCCTAGACTTTGTTTCTTGCACACTAACTATTTGCACATGCACTAATTAAACCCTAATTAATGTGCCATCTCTCACTTAGTCAAACTTGACAAGATAGAGAAAATTACGAAACCATTGGCTAAACATGGTGTTAGGAGTGTGTCATAATATGCAAGAGGATCTTACCGAAGCCATGCACCCTACCTATCTCAAAATAGTTCTCACCCATTTCTTTCTTGAAATTCATAATCTTCCAAGTGTCCCAATGAATCTCTCCTCAAAGAATGCACCCATGCTCAGGCAAGTGTAAGGACTTTGTTGTAAATGTGTTATAATTGTGCAAGGAATTTATCATAACCGTTATACTTTACATTGACAAAAAATGGAATAAGTACTCATGTGTGCCCCACTTTCATCATCAACTCCAAAGTAAGTAAATGGGAACACATTAGGGACAACAAAATTAACACTCTTTCTTTGTGAGGAATGCGTTCTCCACCAAGTTGAGTTTCTTTGAAAATCTTGAATTTCTTCTTTGCTAGGGGCTTCTTCTGCAACTTTGCAATTTGTAAATTGATGGGAACATAGTTAAGAACTACAACTCCCTTTTGTACTTTTATCTAGGAAATGATGCAAGATATAAATGTGTTTAGGGTTGGTATCACAGGATTTGAATTTGTGCCAACGCCCCACACAAGTCCTCAAATCTGCGTAACCAAAAGATGACCAACCATTGTCACCTTAGTAGGAAATCCCCACGTTTTAGAGATGGATGAGGTTCAACCCAAGGGAGGCATCCCTGGTAACCTCAAGGGATCAAATAGGAAAGATGAAGCCAAGTTTGGAGGTCCCTCACCAGTTATTTATGTCAAAAGGTCTATGTCTATGATATTGAGGCAAAAGAAGAAATTTGGGTACCTGCCTGGAAAAAGAACAATTGAAGCATATATCTAGTGATAATATCACCTCAAAAGACAATAGATAACTTAAATATATGGTGGTTGATGTAAAATTGCAGCTAGATGATGATTTATAACAACAATTAGTATTTTGTAACAATCACAAGAAATAAAGATTAGAATTGTATGAAAGGACGGCGAAAAATCAACATTTATCCAATAAATCAATTAACACTTATTTCAAGTAATTTTCGAGTATGTTAACTATGAGTTAGAGTGAATTATGCAGAAAAATGAAGCAAATTAGATAATTGTATGTAACACACCTGACCCCTATATGCTCTTTTAAGGGGTGGGGCATCATAATTTTGTTTTTCTTTAACTATGATCCAAGTGGATATCAGTGGCGACCCACCTTTTCCAACTGGTTCAAAACAATTTTTTGACAATTTTGGTAATTTATTGTTTTTAGCAGTTTTTAACTTCTGGGGCCATTTTGAGGCCCTCAACGATGGTTTTTGAGAAAACCGGGAGCAACATGGATTATAGATCGATGTTTCTCACGCAAAAGTTGTAGTTCTCGGATAGATCTTTCCAACGAGCTATCGTGCGCCCCAAACGGAGATCGTATGCCAAAGTTATGCCCCTGAGAAATCGACGTATCAACTACCCCCATCGGGACCTGCAAACCTTTTGGTTTTTCATCTTCTGGGGTTAGGGTTTTGGATTTTCCTTATGTTAAAAAGGCCCTTAGAGCCTCATTGTAATGATCATCTTCTTGTGAATGCAAGTAGCCGTCACATCTCTTTTTAGAGATAAGCTGCCACCATTCTAGCGAGTCTTTTACTTTGTATTTTTATAGTCTCTATACATTTATTTTATTAATAGAAATCATGTATTACTATATATCTGTGTTTATGGTTGCATCTCTGAAACATTTCTGTTATATTATTGAATATATGCGATATCTTTGTACATTTTTTTATTATTTCTCTGCTCTCATTTCGTGCCGAAAATAATCCGGATTAGTAGTATCAGAGCAGATTGCTCTTGATCATTTTCAGTGCATGTCCTCGACGAGGTCTGAGTATAGTAAGTTGGGTCTCGAGTTTGTCTCTCTTGAGGACAATGGCTCTCGCACAGCCAATAAACCCTCAATGGTGGAAGAAAATAAAAACGACGGAGCAGACGATCCTATTAGTCTGTTGCTTGAGCAAACTTTCACACGACAGAGGGGCGAAATGATGGAGAAATTTTTCCACATCCTTCAACGCCTCCCGATAGCATCAGGCACATCTTCATCAAGCGACCACTTTGGAGGCACCTCGCCTTTCAAGGTAAAGGTTAATTTTGATATTCCCGTATTTGAAGGTCAAATAGACGCAGATGCCCTAGACAAATGGTTAAATCTGCTAGATGGTTATTTCTCTGTTTACAATTTTTCTGACAAAGAAAAAATCACCTTTGCACTCCTTAAAGATCTCCCCCATGTCAAAAATTCGTGGGAAACTTATTGGGAGCAGAGTTTCACAGAGGAGTCTGAAATATATGGGGCCGATCCCGCTTGAGATTTTTTTGTGGATGCGGTAAATGAACAATATTACCTTGTTGGGAACTATGAGGACCAGTACATGAGATGGACTACACTATGGCAAGAGAGGGGCCAAGCAGTTTCAGATTTCACCAATACCTTCCATACCTTGCGCACCAAGCTGGGTATCAAAGACTCTGAACAACATTTAGTTCTAAAATACCGTGGGGCTCTACACAGATACATCCAAACTGAAATGAATTTTCTGGACATCTCATTACTCGATGCTGCTTATTAATATGCTGTTAAAATCAAACAGAAATTTAAGCACCAGAACAAACGGGAGTTCGGGTCTGCAAATCTGCAACAACCAAAGCATGACAAAGATAGCCCTAACAAACAGTCTCCCGAAAACCAGTCCAAGACACATGAAAATAACGGTCACGGGAAGACAAATGACATCGAAAAATGGTGCAATTTCCACAAAAGCTCCTGACACCACCGATGAATGTCGCTCAAAACAATCATTGGTGGCTGAGATGAAAGACAAGGAGTCGAACCTTGATTCAGAATCTGATTCTGAAAATGCTGGTAAATGACAAATCATTGATGCAGATCCCATGTGAGATCGGAAGAGCGTCGTGTA
>CBVK0100413856.1:0-19180 GCA_900067695.1 Picea abies
TGTTGCTATTGGAAGGCGTTGAAGGATGTGGGAAAAATTCTCCATCATTTCGTCCCTCTGTCATGCGAGAGATTTCTCAAGCAACATGTTAATAGAATTTTTTTTCTCTACCATTTTTTTTTTCTTTCACCATGGAGGGTTTCTTGGGTGTGCAAGAGTGATTGTCTTCAAGAGAGACAATCTTGAGACCCAACTTTCTATACTCGGACCTCGTCGGGGACATGCACTGAAAAACGATCAAGAGAATCCTGCTTTGATACCACTGATCTAGATTATTTTCAGAACGAAATGAAAACATAGATATTATAATGAAATACACATAAATATTGCAATAAACTGAGAAATACAACAATACATGATTTGTATTAATGAAAGAAATGTACAAGGACTATAAAAATACAGAGTGCAAGACTCACTAGAATAGTGGCAACTTTATCTCTGAGAATAGATGTGGTGACTACACTCATTCACAAGAAGATGAGTACAATGAGGCTCTATCGAAGGCCTTTTTATGATAAACGTGAATGCCAAAACCCTAGACATCCAAAAACCTAACCCTAGGAGATGAAGCGTTGAAAGTCACGTGGGCCTCGTTGGGGTAAGTTAGTACATCAACTTCCCGGGGTTCTAACTTTTGCATACGATCTCCATTATAGGTGTGTGATAGCCCGTTGGAAATGTATTTTCGAGAACTATGCATTATGCTGTCAAAATCTAACTATGTCTATAGTTTGAATATGGAAAGCCAAGAAAACACTGTTTGGGGCCCTAAAACGACCCTGGAAGTACATAAAGATGTACTGACATGAAAACTTCAAGAATAATCCAGTTGGAATAGGTGGGTGGCCACCATTATCCACTTGGATGTTGTGTAGGGCTTCAATACAACCCCAAAAGTGCATAAACCACAATTAAAAATAAATTTCCCCATTACAGAGAAACGTGTTGAATTGAAAATTGTCAAGATGAGCCAGTTGGAATTTGGAACAAGTGGGTGGCCACCAATATCCACCTGGATCAACTCATTGGTGAACGTGGAATATTTGAAGTCATTGGAACCCTCCATGTTGGATGAGAAGGGAGAACATCATATTCGTCCTACTGTTGAAGACCTTACACCTCATCGAATTTAGGAGTTGAAGGAAGATCAACTTGTAAGCGTGAAGGGCCCCATGCCATCATGATTGGTGTTTATTTTTATATGTAATGTATGTAAAGTCAGGAAGTATATTTTTGTATTAAAGAAATAATGAGACTCTCATGAGACCTTTTCCATATGGGAGAAAATATAAACAAACAAGAAAAGAAAGAGAAACAAATTGTAGATAAGATGAAGTGTTAGGGACACCTAACCTTCCAGTTGACTCAATATTTTGTATCATGTTTTCCCACAATGAGAAAAAGGTTCTTTGGTTGTGAATGATGTAAAGAGGTTTCCCAAAGGTCATTGAGGAGCATAGAGATGAATCATAGAGTTTTTAACTTGTCCATTGTTGAATAATAGAGAGCTTGGTCAAAGCCAAAAGAACATTGGTTTTCCCGTTTGGGTTTCCAGGGTAAATTTTAAGTTCTATATGTGTTTGTAGTATTCAAATTTCATTTTCTATGGGTGGAAATGTTTGCATTGTCATTCAATAGATGGTTAATGGAATATATTGTAATTAATGGTTGTTTGCATATTGTTTTGGAAAGAGAAATATATGCCAGTTATTTTTCGAGATTTTTCTTCCTTTAATAGAGTTCCTGTGAGCCAATAAGCCAGACCAACCATTCTTTAACCATGCATGTATATTCATTCTGAAGTGGGAAATTGATGACCCTCCTTCCCGAGCCATCACTATTTACTAGGGGGTTTCTAATTTCGTTTTATGATTCGCTAGGGATTTTCTCTCACTCCCAGAGTCGAGTTTGTTGCTAGTCAGTTTCCACATCTTGCCCTTAGGTCGTGCTTCACATTCTAAACTTTGCCAAGGTGTTTTCCTTTGCCCATAATTCATATATGGACCATACTTTGAAATGTGGGTTGTATAGGCATTTATTAACTACCCATGAACCATATACACGCTTTTACAACTCCATCAACTACCAATTTCTCTACTACTAAATGTTAATCTCTCCCTCTTGATGTTTTTTTTTTCTATTGGTTACCAAAATCGCCCTAAACGTTGTTTTGATATTGTTGGTTGCCAAAATTCACCTTGCAGGGGTTTTCCCTAACTATTGGTTGCCAAATTATCCCTTTGTCTATTTGTTGTAACTGTTGGTCGACCCATTTCGACTGGGTTTTCATTTTCTCAATTTCCTCTTCCTTATTCGACTTACCATAGTTTCTAGTTGATTAGAATTGCCCACTGATTGGATGGGTATTCATTGGGTTGATTTGGTTCACTTGGTCAACCAAAATTTCCTCCAACTAGACTTGTGGTCGACTTGCTTTCCATTCAAATCGACTTGGTCGATTTTCCTTTCATCTGACTCGATTTCAGATATGATTTCCGACTCAACTTCTCGGAAGTCGACACCTGCATAATTTGATCAACTCAACTTTGGTTCAGCTAGTCGAGTTTCTAGAAGTGGATCAGAGCTAAACTCATAATGAATAGCAAAGATTTCCTTGTTATTGAAAGGGTGAGGCTATAAGCCTCCCGTTTATGGACCATCTAGTGAATTCTTTTGTTGTTTTGGTGGATGATTCATGAAATTGGGGTTTCCTCATGCATAGCGACTTGGTATAGTAAGTGTTCTTTCCAAGTTAAAGTGTATACTCTTGGTATATTTTTATGAATGCTCTATCTAATTGAGGATAAGTTGCATGCTATCTTGGTTCCTTGGATAATTTTGTTGGAAAACTTTAGAAGGGTTGCAATTATGCATCCCCTTATTAATTTGTCATCTTAAGGCTTGTTAAAGCATGCAAGGTGAAACTTAGGGTTGTGATGTACATCCCCTAAAATTTTTGTTGTTAGTTAAAAAACTAGGGTTTATGATTGTATAAACTCTAGAGTTTGACTTGTTTCCACTTGATTTCTTGCTAATCGCCATAGAAGAAGTAGGACGACACCTAGGGTTTATGATTGTATAAAATTTAGGGTTTGTTTTCCTAGAATATTATGCTTAGAATTATGATGGTATACTTATAAGGTTTTGATCTTCAATCCTTCTCTTGCTCTTAGCCTTCATTGGAAGTTGTTGCATTGACTCCATATTTCCAAGGATTGAAATGACACAAGTTTTCTTATTGCAAGTGATAAAACCCTAGTTTAAAACCCCTTTCTCTCTAAACGCTTTGTGTTAGTTTAGGACCTTTGCATTTGCATATTCATTTACTATCATTCTTATTCTAACATCTTGCATCTTAACTTAGATTCAAGATATAACATCATTGTTGCTGCAATAATCACATTTTCAACCATTAGGGCTTGTCATATTGCACCTAATTAACATAGTTTAAAGCTCTTTCTTTTAAGCAATCATTGGTTGATGGTTTATAAGTCTTTTAATTGGAATTTGGCATATTTTCCATAGTCTTATTGCTAATTTTAGAGCTGGTTTGTTGCTGCTATTATAAACTTGTTACATGCTCAAGTCTCATATCTATCATTCAAGTTTATTTACAACTTTCATTTTTCTTTCAGTAGCTAGTGTTTTGGGGCATTTAATTTACTTTCCTAGCATAATAAACATCATTGTTTGTCTTATGAGCACCCCTTAGATACACACAATCAATTTGCTTGATCTAACTTGTTTTAACCTTGCCCTTAACATTGACCTAGATAATGAAACAACCATAGGGGGTCGTAGACTTGCTTTAACTTGCTATATGATCCTTTTAGGTTGCTAGAGAAGTGGTCATTGAGTTGGATCCCCATCCTTCACTAAAACGAGGGAAGTACTTGCTTAGGAGAGAATGGTAATTACTTTCATATGTTACACTAGTCTAACATCTTGTGAAGGCTTTGCACAAGTGCTAGATTTCATGATAACAAAACCAAAGGTTGAAAACACTTGTAATAATAAAGTTGCAAGTCTATAGACCTCTAGTAGTTAAGAATATCAAATCAATTTCACAAAACATATTGAGATTACATAATGAGAATATGACAATGTTATAGTTAAATGACTTTAGCATCTAAGGAAAATCCAACAATTTTCTTCAAAGATAACTAGTTTAGGTAAGAATAAATATTCCAGACTTTAGCATCTAAGGAAAATCTAATAATTGTCTTCAAAGATAAGTAGTTTAGGTAAGAATAAATATTCCTGAAACATGATTGTTAAACAAACTTGGAAAAATAACATATAATGATAAGATTTTTTGAAAAATAAAATATGTTCATTACAAAGAACACAAAATGAACTAAACTATAAATGAAGCTTAGGCATGACACCATTTAGAGATACCTTCATATTATAGAGCAATTGGAAAGCACTAAAAACATGTAAACTTCACCTCAAGTGGTATTAGAGAAGTACTCAAACAAAAAAATGGATTTTTTATTAAGAATGACTCTTTGTAGTTGTCTCTAGTACCATACTAACATAAAGTCTTTGTGGGTGATATCTTATGATATACTTTATTGTTATTTCATGATTCCAAAATTTCCTTGTAAATAAAATCTAATTTTAGTGTAATCTTAATTAACTAATTGTATCAAGGAAATATCAGCTATGACTTACATGATTACTATGAGACTTAAATACAACCCCTAATAGAATCCATCATTAACCTAGTCCAACCACTAAACATTAGCCCAACATTTTTAATTACTAAATTAAAAAAGCAATTATACACACTTAATCACTTAATACAACTGATTTGAGAGAAATACTTCTTAAAATGGTTTTTCTATTAAGAATGACTCTTTGTAGTACCATACTAACATAAAGTCTTTGTGGGTGATATCCAACAGTATACTTTATTGATATCTCATGATTCCAAAATTTCCTTGTGAATACAATCTAATTTTAGTGTAATCTTAATTAACTAATTGTATCAAGGAAATACTTCAGCTATGATTACTATGAGACTTAAATACAACCCCCCCAATAAAATCCATCATTAATCTAGTCCAAAAACTAAACATTTGCCCAACATTTTTAATTACTCAATTAAAAAAACAATTATATACACTTAATCACTTAATACAACTGATTTGAAAGAAATACTTCTTAAGTGCACCTTTAACTAATAGTAATTATTTCTTTTGTGATTATTATGAAAATTAAATACAAACCCAATCTTATTTTCATAAATCTACATCATCACAAAAAATGCAACAACTTAAAAAAAATACATTATTAACCTAACCCAACAACAATATCTATCAAAATAAACATCAATAAAAAAATATTTAATCTCTCAATGCAACAATCAAAACCATTATAAAATATATAACAATTTAATATTATTCACACTTAATCTCCCAAGTACTTTTATAACACTCTATTATTATAACCACTACAACACTTAATCTCACAAACAAAAATAAGGAGTTTTATAACAGTCTATTATTCTAACCACTACCATAGGATTTTATGCCCTGGATGAAAAAATCTCAATATGAATTAAAAGCTGTTAGAAATAAATTTCACAGGATGAGAAACACCCATTTTATACCTAATTCAAAATGTACATTTCCAGTGCTACAGGAGATCTAAATTCTTAAAATCCTTAATATCCATGAGTTATTGTCTTTATTAAACATAGAAATGTTTTTTATTGGACAACCTAATTTCAAGGTAGTACATAAATAATATAGATTATATTTCAAATTTCAGAACTTTCTAAAACATGTGTATCCTTAATTGAAGAAGATTTATGGAAAATATATAAATAATGTTTAGCTATCCAAAATTAAATACATAAACACATCCTATAATACATTGTTTTTTCAAAAATATAGCGCTTGGAAAGTCCATTTTTCAGTAAAACGGGCAATACCACGATTGGATTCGATATCAAAAGCATAAGCCTTTACCCAAAACAGTGCTCGTTATTATTGTTGACAGTATTCCTTCTATTCATTAACCTGAATTGTTGAATCCAGTTTTAATTTTCCACTCTAGGATTGCAGATCGAAGTGGATGATTCGGAATGAGGTACTTATGGTTCAAGGGCAGATTTGTCATGGGCGATGTATTGTTGTTCTCAAGCCAAGTCTTGATAGTACCATACTCATATGTGAAACCATCAGCCGCAACATGAGGATCGTCCATCACTTCCTGCATAGAATAATGGCAACATGTCCACATACTTCCAGTATTAGAAATCGGATACTTTTCATAGCCAGATGTTTATGAGTCATGCACATTACATCTGGTTTATTTATGCTTAGACAGCTTTTACTTTAGTGCAAGATCATGTTTTTTTACAGTCTCTCTAGGCGAAGTCCTTAATGCAGCAAAATATAAATATAACTGGACTCTAGAAACTCGGAAGTTGTAATCTGAAAATCGAAGCAGTAATTTGGGAGTATGCTCTTGGACACAAGGTGTGGGACAAAATTACTCAACAAGTTGTAGAACGATAGCAGTTTGATCTGGACAGAACTTGATTTAAGCCTGTGTCGGGGTGAGGAATTGTGAGAGGCTGCAAGGCAGAGTTCAAAGAGTATGGGAGGGAGGCTATACAGAGTTTTGGACTGATAGCATTGCAAAACTTGTCTTAAACATTTGGTTTACCAGCACTACATGACAATAATTGCACGAGACAATTAAACAAGCTCAAGTGTTAAGTGAGTCATTCAGGCAGAATATTATTGCAAGTCCTGAATGCACACATATAAGCACAGCAGGTTCTACGATTATAGCACATACATGGGTATGGTAGGGAGCTTCTGGTCCTAAGATGATAAAAGTGTTACACTGGACCAATTCCATATGAGCTACAAGCTGGTTACTGTATTGCTTAAATGAGTTATACAAGCACTAGTCCAGGAGACTAAGGTTCTGTTTACTAAATTGAGTACATCCTCTAATGGAGATGGGTGTTCTGTCAACTTTAGATTATCGTAGTCACTGATCCTTTCTTTAAATGAAGGCTGGGTGAGAAAAACTAACCCGGAGTATAGGACAAAAAAAGTGATTTGGGGGCAATACATCAATTTCCTCTCTGATATGTCTGGTTTGAGCATCAGCAAGGGCTTTGAATCTTTCTAGTTCTGGCAGAATATCCTTTTCCAATTCTGGCCTGTCCCTGCGCCGAAACTCTGCACATTTCAATCCTAATATTGCCAATTGCAGGGCCTCATCAGGAGGCCAATCTCCAGCATTTTTGTCCAGAATCTGCTGAAATGAGTTATTCTCAATGGCTGTTTCAACTGCATCTGTTATAGCCATAGGTGGTTTTGCTGTAAGCAATTGCAGAATCATTATTCCCAGAGCATATAAATCAGACTTGGGGCCCAAACTACCAGTCCTTTGGTACTCAGGATCAATATAACAAAACGTGCCTGCAGGAACGGTTTCATTGTACTGGGTTACCATGGTCGTGGTCTTTGCAGGCACAAGCCTAGCAAGACCCGCATCACCAATTTTGCTAACAAAGTTGTGGTCAAGTAAGATATTCGCAGGCTTCAAGTCACGGTGAACAATCGGCTCTGGCTTGGAACTATGAAGAAAAAGCAATGCAGATGCCACTTCCCAAATGATTCTGAAGCGGGAAAACCATGGAAGAGGAGCACTGTTGCCTTTGCAGAGTAGACGGTCTTCTAGGCTACCATTTGCCATATATTCATATACCAGACACCCATGCTCAGGACACGCTCCAAGCAAAAGTACCATGTGAGGGTGACGAATTCGACTCAGAACCTCAATCTGTACAATTTAGGAAAAGAAAAAGAACCCAACTAAATATTTATAAACAAAAGAAGCAGAAATCCAAGTATTAAAAATCTTCTGCAGATTCATCATTGAGTTCAAAATTTTAAGAGCATTAACCCTAGGCAACATTTCAAATTTGTCGTTAATGAACATAATCCACAAGAAGCTACTCAACTTTCAAGTAAAGGGCGGCGGCGAGCTAAAAAGGAGAAAAGGGTAGTGTTTGGAGGATTTAATACCTCCCGTTGAAATTGCTGTATTCCTTGAGTTGCTTCATTTCTAAGAACCTTGACGGCCACTGTTGTATGTTGCAAATTGCCCATGTAGACAGCACCATAACCTCCCTCTCCTATCTTGACTGAATCAGAGAAGAAATCTGTGGCAGATTGAATTTCTTCTATTGAGTATTTTCTGTATCCTTGATAGGTAGATGCAAGCGCTTCCTGTGCTTTCTTTCTCTCTTCTGATTCTACTGTGGCTCGTATTTCTGCATCTCTTCTTTGTTGGGCCTCCTTTTCAGCAAGTTGTCTTGCTGTCTCAGCCTGTCTAATGGCCGTTTGACTCTTTGCTTTCTCTTGTGCAGCGATTGTTCTTGCTATCTCTTCTCTAATTTTTGCTTCCTCGACTTTCCTCACCTCTTGTATCCTTTGGACAGTCAGTTCATTGGCCTATCACCAGCATTTAGATCTCAAACATTAGTCCTCAAGTGCACTACCTAGTACCCACAACTGCATATCTGATATTCAATTCGATTAGAATTTTCAAAGCAAGATAGGCAGATAAACTCACTGTGATTTTTGCATTTATTGCTTCTTCCCGGGCTACAGCAAACATGCCTAGAGTATGCTTCAGTTCAAGCTTCAACCTTTCTACCTCGACCATAATGTTTTCCTAAACAAATAGGAAATCAGATTAGATCAGACCAAACTCACCATATACTCAAGTCTTGACCCTGTCAAAAAATTTGAGTCAGATAGCCCTCTGCGTTATTAATAGTCCTATTCCTGTTGCTGGGTTCTGTAGATGTGGCACAGGTTCAAAATCCTTAATATACAGTTTAATGTTTGAAATTCCATTCATCAAATAAACTCAAAATCCTTAATATAAAGTTTAATGTTTGAAATTCCATCGATAAATAAACTTATGATTTTTGGCAAAATTTTGGATACAATTTGCCCACTTAATTATTCCTAGGATAAAACCCAAAAAATAACAAATTTGTACAAATAACATAAACGAGCGATTCATCTCTTACATGGCTCTGCGACACGCGTTCATTAACTGAAGTAGATGCAGTTTTGTAATCCAATGAGCCGATCTCCATTCCTGGTTTTCTATTCTCCCTGTGAGTTCTGACATTTTCGCGACCACCTCTTAAACTGTCTGTGAAAATCTCTGGCTGTGCTCGTAAAGTGCCGGTAAGGCCATCTACACTTCGATTTTCTAAGTTAAGTTGAGCTATGCTTGAATAAAAGGTATCAATTTCCATGAATGGAAGGTGTCCCGTGGATCGAGGTGGAGTACTTGGTACTACTGTGTGGTTAGGAGATTCTCTTTCCTCTATGCTCATTGTACTGGAGTAACCACTATAGCCTTCCGATCTTGACATTGAAGACCTGCCATTTTCACTTTCATAAACTTCATATTCCTCAGGAATGCACCTGCCATTTTCACTTTCATAAACTTCATATTCCTCAGGAATGCTTGAAGTTTGACTTATCATTGAAATTGAGCCAGATCTGTGACTCTCAACATTTGTAATTGTGCTTACTGGATTTGAGAGGCTGTGAGTTCTCATAACTTGATTAATATTTGAAAGAGATTCATTTCTCAGAAAAGGTAGGGGTTGAGAGTAAGACTGAATAGATGCTTCGGATTCTGACTCTGTCCCGTCTGTAGGTTCCAAAATAACAACAACGACAACAGACAAAATGCCTCAAATTAATTGCCTGTAAAAAGATAACCAGAAAATGGTTCTTCATTTGAAAGCTAGTCAGATTCATTTTGATTCAACAACAGAATTCTTCATTTGAAAGCTAGTCAGATTCATTTTGATTCAACAACAGAAGGATTAGTAGAAGTTAGAGCCTAGTAATCATGATTAACAACGCAAGAAACATAGAATGCAGCAGGTTTTCGTTTTCTATATAATTTTTGAAGGTAAAAACATAATCTATGAGCATATTTTTGGAGTTTAGAGAAAGATTTGCTCTAGATGGACCTGTCCTCGGATAGCTGGAGTCGCTCATATCTGAAAAGCCACTGGGATGATTACTCGAATCCTCTGGATTGCCACTTTTGAATTCTGTAGATGTAGCTGAGCGGACCGAAATAAGCTTGCCTTTTGATATTGCATATACAGTACAAAAATTAGGGGCATTTTTTGCAATAGTTGCTGGTACATCATGGCCCTTGAATCTCCTGGAGAAAAACAGAGTTGAGAGACAGTACAGATATGAACTAACCAGATGCAACATTTAAGTAAATGCTTTCAGACGAGGAGAACATTAACGCTCATAAATGTACCCACAAAAAACCTCAAAGTATGAACCTCATAGGCCATCATATAGGAACCAAGAAAAATTAAGAATCCTTCACTAAACTTGGTATCCATCCTTCTGATATTCAGTTCACAAACTCTTCGTGATAGCCAATCAGACTCCGAAGTTACATTTACCATATGACTGGAGAATACCAATCACCTCAAGCATAAGCAAAGTTCTGTGTACTAATCTAAAAGTTTTCTTTGCAAGTTTATTTTCTTAGGGAATCACAACTATATACTTAAAAAGCTCATTTTTTTATTAGATTTTCCCTCCAGTGATAAAGATAACAGCGATATGGTTTTATATACCTGCAGAACTGCTGTTCTAAACGTCATAATTTTTTTCAGAATCACCGTTACAATGACACGATCCTATGATTGCCATGTTTTTAGTGTAAAATCATGAACTGCAGATTTGCATTGAATTGCTTACCACTTGGTTTGCAATGAAATGGATTTCTTTTTCCAATAAATTCTTGATATAATTTAGACAATTCTTTCCGTCTGTGACAAAGGCAATGAAAAAGATCATGTAGAATGAGGTAAAATCTTGATATAATTTAGACCATTATTTCTTTATGTGACAAAGGCAATGAAAAAGATAATGTAGATTTTATAGTCATTTAATCTTGTAGGGTGGGGTAGGAGGAGATATTCCAGAAATTTTTAGGAGATATTAGGAAAAACTCTTTTAATTGTGGAGGTGGGGAATATTAGGAAAAACTTATGGGTGGAGAAAGATATTAGGGAAAACTACTTCACACTGAGGAGAGGAGATATTAATGAAAACTGGAAAGTTTTCCCTGATATCTTTCCTCCAGCCCACCCTTTTTTTAATCCAGTTTTCCCTAATATCTCCCCACACCCTGCACTCATTAAGTTTTCTCTAATATCTTTTGGGGGAGATATTATCCCATCCCCAACCTAATGAGGGAAGGGAAACTCATTAAATATATCCCCCCACCCTCATTAAGTTTTTCTTAATATCTCCTGCCACCCTCACCCCCATAATGAGATAATGAGTGTTCCCTAATATCTCCCCTCACCTAGTTTTCCCTAATAACTCCCCCCATTCTCTCTAGTGGGGGGAATATTACGGAAAACTGGTTGAATATTTTCCTCAACCTCATTAGGTTTTCCATAATATCTCCCTCCACCCCCACTCTCATAATGAGGTAATAAGTTTTCCCTAATATCTCCCTCCACTCCCACCTTCATGATGAAATATTGAGAATAAAGATGAGACTAGATATTAAAGAAAACTAGAACCTTGCTAAAATTGATTAGACATTTCTAAAAAACACATAACAAAAAACAAGCATATAAAATGCCAAACATATAGAATGAGGAAACAAAGGCTTTTCATATATAGACACATTAAACCTTTGCAAAACATAATAGTAGTTATTCCTACACATTTATGTAATTAACCAGCCAAATCAAATAACTCTATACAATACTATAATAGCTATTCCTACATTTTTATGTTGGACAATTGACTGATGTTAATGGTTAAAAAGAATATAGTTCTTCCAAAAAGCTTTAAAATTTATTTGGAATATCTTTTAAAGACAGATGTAGGGGCATGAAAGCTTTTCTTATTCTTATGCTATATAAAATAGTGTAAATGAATTTAATTGTAGGATTAGAAAATGAATAAGAGTATAGATGTTTTTGAGATAGCATGTAATCCAGGTATAAGAGAGTTGATTTTCAACTTCAAAATCAAACTCAGTACATGCTAAACCACTTCATTCTTAAAAAAGGGCCGAGTGATGTTCACATGTCTTTTAATCACTCTTACCTTGTAATGGCATTCCGAGAAGATGATCCTATAACAAGTTTAGCAATGCAATAACTTGAGATTTTCTGAATAATTGCAGATGCCACATCATCCTCTTCTGCAACTGCAAGCACCGTTTTCACCTGTATTTCCAGATGTCAACTGCGAGGTACTATTAATATGGCTTAATGTGGATTATTATCTTTCTACAAACCAGAAGTTTGGTAAGCACCTTT
This sequence comes from Picea abies, assembly GCA_900067695.1. NCBI lineage: Eukaryota > Viridiplantae > Streptophyta > Pinopsida > Pinales > Pinaceae > Picea > Picea abies. The sequence continues at coordinate 12,386 of CBVK0100413856.1, forward strand.
TTCACCTATATTTCCAGAGGTCAACTGCTAGGTACTATTAATACAGCTTAATCTGGATTACTATATTTCTACAAACAAAAAGTTTGGAAAACTAACGTAAGGATGACCTTTTTCGCATTGCACAACTTCAGGTATGGTGAGAACATTGTATTCGTTTGCGTGCTCACTTCGTGCATATAAGCAGCAACTGCATCCTCCTGTACCTGTGAAATTGGTACACGGTTTCCCACTGCAAAAATGAAATGAAAAATTAAATAATGATAAACTGGAAGTATTTGCAAGAAAATGATCCATTACGGGCAACACTTTGCTAATTTCTATCAGAAATAAATCCCCAGCTCATGCTCTAAAACGCAAAAGTTACCTTATTTGTTTAACTAGTTGGATAAATTTCAGACATGTAAGCAATCAATTCTACAAACCGCGGTCTCAAAGAATTGATGAGCTTGTAAAGTTCAATGGGCAATTGTACTATCAAGTTCAAAAATAGAGGATGAAATGAAAATTGGAATATCAAATTCATACAAAAATAGAGGATGAAATGAAAATTGGAATATCAAATTCATAAATAATGGATGGAATGAAAATTGGAATATCAAATTCAAAAATAATGGGTAAAATGAAGCCCACTGATAAAGAAGATTGCAGTTCTATGCAAACTCATCACGTAAACAAAGCTTATAATCCATTAAAGCAAGTATGTGGAGAACTTGTTGATAAATGAACCTTGATTCTATGCAAACCCAATACATAACTAATAGGTTATGAATTATTCAAACAAGATTGGCAGATGGCACGGCTCTTCCACTATTTGCAGATCAAGATTCATTGTTACTGAGTGATAATTTTCAGTGCTGCTTGGCAGATAGATCAAACACTTCAAATTTGCTTCCTCTGAAATAATCTGAACTAAGTAGCAAATGGAATATGCTATAGAAAAATGGTACAGTTGGCAAAACTCTTTATTCTATACAACCAAATTATAGGTATTATATATGAATGTTTTAGAGAACATATAATCTAAACCAAATTATAGGTATTATATATGAATGTTTTAGAGAACATATAATCTAAACCAAATTATAGGTATTATATATGAATGTTTTAGAGAACATATAATCTAACTATGTATGTTCTTGAAAATTTAGCAACCGACGTGAACTTGAGCAAAGTTTTCAATAAATTTGATAGAAAACTCTACCAAAAGAATCTAATTTTATGAAATTGGCAGGCTTGTAACAAAAATAGGCAATCAAAATTTCCTATTCGATGGCTGTTTTTGAAAAAATACTTGGATCAATTATATTGGTTTGTCAAGTTATGAATGAAGTAGTATTCGTAAGAACTTTGTATATCGATTCCCTTATGTACAGAATATAAGAAATCTATGAAGGTTATTTGCAGTCCTGAATATTCAGATTGGGATTTAAAGTTGTATTTCAAGGAATGAAAGCCAGAATTGACGAGGCAAGCTACATGATGGAAGTAAAAATTTGGGCAATATTTAAGATATAGACCCTATAAATGAATGAAGTACTATTAGCATAGCCGCTATCTTGCTGCTGAAGGCTTACTGCTGGTAAGATGAAACGATTGAAGAATATGAAACGATTGATTGTAATTATGAGACTACTATAAATAAAAATGACACACATGTAAATCTAATATTGTAAAATGATAAAAAATTAATAGTGAAGTAAATTTGTAATTTCAATTAAATTTGTTAATCATTCCAAACATGCAAACATGCACAGAAAACTTATTCCATAGCAGAAAAATGAGAAAAACCAATTGTGGGTCATAACATATCGTCAGAATAGCTGAGATGCTTACTCAGAACATTGGTTCCGAATGAACAAGCTAACCCAAAAAAATGAACTGTGCTTAGCAGACATACCAACCAAACATTTAAAGTACAGTAAAGCATAAGTGAGGATTCATACTTGGCGTTGGAATGGTGAGAAGGCGCGGCCTGACATGTAAGAGAATCAGAGTCTGGCCTGGAGACATAAACTGGTCCAGCGCCCACTTGACAGCAAACGTGCTATTACTTCCCTTCTTAACTGCTACTGCTGTTACCGTAGGAGGTGCCATCGTAACCCTCTCATTCACTTCTTCTATCTCAAAGATTTCCATTGAAACAGATATCAAGGTCAACCAGGGCCTGTACAAGATGAAGAACAAGAAGAAAGGAGAAGAAAAAACCTAAGGAGACCTGAGATTTCAGGGTTCCAAAATGTTTAATGGACCAAACTAGCACCACACAAGAGACCATAAACACCGAATTCAAATACCATTTCTTCCAAATTAAAAGACTTTTTCCATTGAATGTTCTTGCCGGCGGCCTTCGCACTTTCGTGTCTATTTCTTTCCTTCTGTCACACGTCGTGGGGAGAAATAGTGCCATGTCTCAAGTCAACTTTCACCCGGGTAACTACAAGTCTGCAGACACAATTAAAAGAATAAATAACTTGCCGACAATCAACACATCAAAGCAATTGTCCAGCTGCATTGAACGCGCCAGGAATATTTTATAAATATATATCTATATATATCTCCAGGCCATCTTCCAGCCACCCAAGAGTGCCTGTCTCTTGATCGCAAGTCAACCTTATCACCTATTCTAGTTGTTTGCGTGCAAATTGCCCGGGCCCATGGTTGGAATTTAAAAACATTTTGACATTTGAACATTATATATCAATCAACCTTACACGTTTTTCTTGACAACTAGTTCAAACAATAAACTGTGTTTAATGAGTAAAATGTTTCATGAACATCAAATTTCAACACAGTTAATCCCAATTTCCAAGTTAATCCCAAATTTTTCCCATAACTATTCATCATTTTTCTCCTGTAATTTTTGTGAGTATATATATATATATATGTAATTTATTGTATATCCATCATTGAAGTTGTAAACTTGCAAGTAGTTCAACTTCTAAAAGCAAGCGTACGGGCGACTTGTGACTTCCGAAGATGTCGCTCGCATCTGGGCCTGGAATAAGTGAGGCCGGAAGAGTAGAACTTTTAAAAGGCCACGAGCCGATGCCGTCATCGGATCTTCTGCGAATGTGCTTTTGCTGGGCCATGGGCGACCTAGATTGCCTCCAGGTCACGGCCCCATGAGACCGACCGCCCTTGGACTCTTGACCAGCCAGGGGATTTTTTATTTTTTTTTTCTTATGGAAGTAATGGGCGGTCACAACTCCAACAATACAATGCTGGTTTGCACGTGACTAAGATAGCGGTGTGACTTAGACACCTTTGTCCCTTCCTCGTTAATGAATTGCATCGCTAGAACTTGATACCTCGAGTGTAGAGTTATATTTTTAGGAAAACAATATTTACTTTGCTAGGTCGTAGTGAATGTTGTGTAAGGTGCTAGGTTTTGGATTTTTTTGGTAATATTTGTTCGAAATTCAGTTAGAAATTGTTAGTTTTCCTACAACATATTGAATCTATTTTTGCATTCAAAAATGGATTTTAAAGAACAACCTAGAACAATTAGACTACACTATTTACTTTGTTAAGTAGTATTACATGTTGTGTGAGAGTGGGTTGGTGTATACTCACTTTGAGGGCTGCTTAGGAGGGTGTTTTATGTTAATAGTACTTTTAAGTGTTACAAACCCTAGGCTTCCTGAAATCCGGCGAGTAATTGTTGAATCTGTAGATCTGAGTGGTTATTTTTGTATAATTTGGGTGTCCCGGGGGTTTTTCAGTAGGTTGAATCTATTTCTACAATAAAAAATACAATTTAAACAACAAAAAGTTGTGATTTTGTCCCGGGGGTTTTTCAGTAGGTTGAATCTATTTCTACAATAAAAAATACAATTTAAACAACAAAAAGTTGTGATTTCATGCAGATTTAAGTCGTCGATTTTGATGAAAGAAGCCAAAACCTAGAACAATTAGACAACGCCTTTATTAAATATTTATGTTTATGGAGCTGCCAATTCCTAGACATAAAAATGGTGTCCAACACACACTTGGACATTGACCAACGCAAACAGTGTAAAGGACAACAATTAATTTAGTTCGATGCAACAATGGGTAAGGGAGTTACGACCGAGCTAGTGTGAGGTGGGAATGATGAAGAGTTCATACACGGGGATGCTTAAGGAGTCCATGATAGTGCAGAGTGGGTGATGAGAAGACGCGGAGCGGTATGAGATGGAGGGAGAAGGACGAAGTTAGTTACTCATGGTAGAATGAGGTGGGGAGGACAAGAAACATGGATGACGTTGAAGCATCAGGTAAATGGAAGAGGCCAAGAAGATTGAACAAGGAGAACCAAGACTCAAGGTTGCATCTCCGAGCTAAAGAAAGTGAGGAAACCTACGAGTGGCGACAACCGAGTGGAGCAAGACGAAGTCTAGTTCAAGGGGGTTTTGCCACCTTGGACCGCTTAAACTTTTTTGTCCGGGTTTGAATTCTGTAGTGGAAATCGAAAGTAATCGAATGAGTTTCTACCTGGGTGCTAACAATCGCAGTTGGTCCTAGTTTATGTGGGGGTCATAGATTGAGCTTGGGTTGAAGCATTAGAAGGTGGGTTTTGTTTGGAGCAATAACAAGATGAAGGGGTGAGAATTGAAAGGTGACCAGAGGAGGGTCAAGAAGATGAGAGGAGAGAGGGAGCCACCAACACCGATAGGTCCGGTGGCTCGAATCAGAGTGGCTTGAGCTGTTGGGGAGGTGGGAATCTGGTTCCATGGCCTCTGTTTGGAGTTAAAGAAGAGGGAAACAATTATATTGAAAGAGACATTGAGCAAGAAGCACATGGAAACCTTGGAGGAGGAAATCATGGATGAAGTGAAGAATTGGGCCCAGACCCAGGCCAATCTTGTACTCGGGACACCAAATACTTTAGCCTAGTGGAAACTTACTAGTTAACGAAGGCGATGGTGGCTCAGGCGATGACATAGTAGCAAGAAGAAAATAGAGCCACCCCACATGTTATTCGTGTCTTCAAGGCCAAACTTGAGCTGTTATGCAAGACTCAATTTGGTCTTCGATTCAAAGAACGACAAGATGGAAACTGGGGCATGCTGAAGCGACAACAGGAAGAGAAACTGATCACTATGGAGGATGACCAACCAATGCTAGGAATGTGGCTAAAGGAGGCCAAGAACATGGAGTAACACAACCATACAACACACTTACAAGTTTGAACTCTGGTTTTTTTTCTTCTCTAAATTTCCTAGTTTTTGCTAATTGAACAATCATGGGGTAGCCGGTAGCCTGTAATTAATCCCAGATTTAAGTTTGGTTTAAATGTGTAATGGTTAAAGCTAAAGACAATACATACACTCACACTGATGGCTATACTGGTAAAATAACTATATTGCCAATGTAAATACCCTATATTATTGTCAGTGTATATAACAAAAAAAAACTTAGTTTTTTTTTCTATTATATATATATATATATATATATATATATATATTTGGTTTAATAATAAAAAGATGTGGGGTTTTAATAATAATAATAATAATAATAATAATCTATTTTTATATTAATTGATTAAGTGATTCCCATATGAATATATTTAATTGCTCATTTTTCTCAATCTTAAAATTATAATGATTAATTAATTATAATATCAATACACTTACTTAGTTGACTTTTTTTTTTATTATTTATAATTTTTTTATATAAATATATGTAATATTTTAAAATAATTTTTAATAAATTAAATTACAAAATAAAACAAATCAAAACACCTTTCCATCTTTTTTTTTAATTATAATTTAAAATTTAATTAATTAAAATTAATCATAACAATTTAAAAAATATTAAATATTTTTTAAAACATTAAAACTCTTTATATTATTTCCACTATAATTTCATGGAAATTTAAAACTACTTTTTCGAATTTGATACTTTGGAAAATTTACCCCTCTTCCCCTTGTAATAATACAAATACATAAAATCAATCAATTCCATATTTGGTATTTTATTCATACGGCCATTGAGCTTTACATGAGCGGGATCGATTCGATTCGTTATCACCATTGCTTTAGTCTATTGGGGAACATGAGAATGGTAGACAAAGTTTCCTTTTTCACTAATCATTAGGGCACAAAGGAAAGTATATGATCACACGTGCAAACTCACTAAAAGTTCTATGAGACACTTGAACTCTGCTCAATGACTAATAATATTTTTAACTAAAGTCAAATAAAAGGTTCAATTTAAATATTTGGAAAAAAATTATTTTTTTTATTAAAACAACTTTCCAAAACATATTTTTTTATTAAAACAATTTTTCAAAACATTATATATATATATAAATATAATTAATTAATTAATTAGTTAATTAATGAGGATAATAATTAACATCTAATGAGATCATCATAATGGTAAAGTCTACAAAGATATACATATCTTATTTTCCTCTGGATTTGAATCTGTGACCTCTTAAGAGGAAACACATGTTCTTAACCATTAGACCCACTTAGACTGTTAATGCTGTAATGTAACGTAATATGAGTTATTTAATATATATTTATTCAAACAAAATTTAATTAGTAAAAAATAAAAATGAATATTTAATGTAAATTTAAAAAATAATAAAAAATTAATTAGTAATTAAAAGTAAAAAAAATATATTATACCTTTAAAAATAAATATAAAATTCAATTATATATTTTTATTAAAAAAATTAAATATTTATATTAAAGTAAAATAAAATTATTATTCTCTGATCAAGTGGTGACAAGTGAGATCTATACCTCGCATGTGGTGAGTCAGACTCCCATCTTCGGTAGAAATCACCCCCCCATAGACAATAGT